>BJCM01210191.1:0-29573 GCA_018326385.1 Flaveria bidentis | reverse complement strand
CCTTTCTGTTGCATCTCTGTAAAGTCACCAACTTGCATGAGTTGGTGAAAAGGTCCATGCTTTTGGTAACTATACATTGAGGTCTTGAGTCTGTAACTTTCTACTTCATGTACTTTATCATTTTTATAATAGATAAGGATGTGAGCTATGGCATGTCATAGTCACTAGTCAAAAGGCAATCTGCCTTTTGACTCTACAATTGATTTTGTTTGTGGCTAGTCAATTGTATCTAGATGGCTTTCATAGTATAGCCGGCTGTAGGATATAGTATAAGTATCTCATGTTCTTGTATCTTTACTTTATGCTTTGTAACACTTGTAATAGATAACAGAGAAAGCAATATACTGCATTCTTGAAAACCATATACTTGTTCTCTTATGTTCTGTCTCTTACATTACTTGTGTCCTTAGTATCTTACTTGCGGTTAATCCAATTCACTATTTGATTAAGTCTTAGTTAATCTCCTCTTTATGTTGTTGTGTTGTAAGTGACCCCTTCACCGATCCTGCAAAAATATTTTTAATTAGTTTGGTATTAGATTGACATGTTATAACAATTATAAGATTAAAACAACCATAATAGTAATGTAAAATATGTAAATCTCATAGCTATGATTGTTTGATCTTGCTAGAGCCAAGTAGCAAGGTCAAACTAGGTCACAACACAAAACAACCACAAGGATGAACCTAAGTGTATCTAGATGTCTTGATCGGCTTCACTGACTCTTTGATTCATTTTGTCTCCATTTTTGACTTCAAGTCTTCAAATATTACATTATTTTAAAAAAATTACATGATAAAAGAAAACCCTAATCTATTACAACTTTGAGTCATTAAATGGGCCAAAACCATAAAACACAAAATAAACTAAATCAAACCATAACATATCCACTCAACCATAAGGTCCAGCCAGATTTACATACCAAACACAATCAAAATAAATCAAACAATCTTTTGGTTAACAAATATTAAACCAAAATTAGTAAGTTGCCCTAAGTAATATAAATCAGAAACTTTAAACAGTTTTAAAGTTTGTGATTTGTAATCGGTTAATTGACCGAATCTGATTTGTATTTTGTAAGCATGGCTCTGATACCACTGTTTGGTTCAATGTTATCTTAGTTGGGTTTATTTAACAAAACAGTTTTGATAATTATTAATTAGATTAATAATAGTTAATGCATTGGAGTGAAATATTAAATACCAAAAGTGAACCCGACATGATCTAGGTTACAATCGATGCAAATACAAACAAATAATTAATCTACCAATGAGATAAATATACATTGGTGGTTAATAGTTAACTGTTTGAGACATCAAGGATTCAACAAATAAACTGCTAGAACAATGATCACGAACTCGAAGACTCTGTCACGGCTACAAGATACACAACTAAAATGTTGTCCTTGTTCGTGAGACACAACAATGCAGTAGCAACAAGCGGTGTTGGTTGTGGTTGTTCGGTGTTGTTCGCAGTGTCGGTTGTGGTTGTTCGGTGTTGTTCGCCGGAAAAATAGAAGAGGCGGCCGTTGTGGGTTAATATCGTGTACGGTCAACCGACACAAAACAAAAGGAATTATATTTGATTTTGTTTTTTGATGTTAGTGGAGCAACCAAAATCATTCAATCACCTTCCAATATTTAGGTTTTTAATATATGAACGAGTTATTCCTTCAAAACCGATCGTACCCCAACAAAACAACAATTTAAAAGGTAAAGAGATAAGCCTAGTGATCCTTTTAAATTGTTGATTTATATTAATCTACTCGTGGGCCCAAGGCCCAGTCAAATTAATATTAGACCACATTAACAATTGAAATCGAATAAATTATTTCGACCCAACTAATAATTCACAAATACCAGTTAATCAAGTTAAGTGGTCTTTAACGTTCGTTGCCTAAGGTGTAAAATCTTATGAGTCATAGCTCAGTTGGAAATGTGATGTAATTGAAATTTTACAAAATCCAACATTAGGATGGCCTATCTTGAATATGAGATAGTCTTCATGATGGAAAAATGAGCTTTTTAATGAACAGACTAAGCTTAAACAAGCAAAAATCTTGAGGCTTTAAAACATACCATCAATTGCGTTCTAATCATTCCATCCGGCTCTATAAGAACCTTTAGATATGCCTTTTATTTCAACATTTCAAGCTTATATTTAATTAAAGGTGATGCTAACAAAAGCAGGGAGGATGATCTTGATGAAGCTGGGAAGGTACAAGCTTAGAAGTTGTTAAGTTGCTGAAAAGAACTAGTGGTAATGAAGTGCACTTTACTATAATATTGTAAATTTCACACCAGTGCCTTTAGTTGAGACAAAGTTATTTGATTTTCTTAGGAATCACTTTGTTATCTCTAGTTCTAAGAACATAGTTCAACAAAGAAATTTATGGATTCACAGATTGCGCAATCTGAAGTTACGTTGTATTCAATTGAAAATGTATCAGATTCAAAAGATTAAAAATTTCTTAAATTGGAAACTAGATAAAAAAGAGTAATATAATAAAAATTACAAAACCCTTAGAAATTTCACAAATTCTAAAATAGACAAGTCGAAAGCAAGAAAACTTTTTCGAAAGCTAAGGGATTTAAAGATATAGCATCACTTATGGATGGAAGAATAAATGTAGAGGATACTTCATACTCCTTGAAGTTGATACTCAAGCAAGTATAAACTTTGACACAAGATTATTGAGTTGCTCACTTGAAAGAGATAAGAAATCATATGGGGCTTTCATGAGTCTTCAAATAGATTTTGGATTGGGAGATATAACAACCACTAATCAAAAATAAGAGTAGATATATTAGAAATTGAAGACTATCTTTATATTGTAGCTGACAAATTTAAAAACCCCGCAAGATGTATGGCAACTTAGATTCTTGCAAACTTGTTTCTTGGAGAACCTCATCATTATATCTTCCTACAAGAAGAAGACTTCAATCAAATTGAATCTCAACCTCTAAAGCTCAAAAAAGGGATATAGACGTTTGTAGAGGAAGGAAGTGATGAAGAATCACATGAAGTTGTATGCTTCTCTACAAGTACTCACCTAAGGACTCCATACCAAGTAGCAAAAGAAGAGTATGTGAGATCCTTAAATAAACATGAAAAAAGATCAATTAAATGCATTCATTAAATAGTTGTTTGTACTCTTATATTGACAAATGAAAACGCCATCAAGGTGCTCGAAGCACTATCAAAAGTCTTGCTCACATGCCTATTGCTCTAACTGCTAACAAATCCAAAGCACCAGTTCTTCATGAAGGTGATATTGAGTTGAATGAAATAGAAATTCATTAACTAAGAGATGAATATAAGACTGTACCAAATAAATCAACTGAAGTTGTGATAGGTTAACCAGAAGGTGAAGATAAACTTAGGTTGATTTTAATATGAATGTTAAAATTGAAGGCCCATCATTTCCTATGTTGAAAAGATGATGGTTACAACTAATTTTCTTACACCATTTGCTAAGGAAGCTTCTTTTGAAACCAAGGCAACTTATGAAGGAAGCTATCTTCCATGCATAAGTCCTTTCGAATATTCGTTTAAAGGATAAAGGAAAAAAAATTATGTCTAGAGAATATAGTGGGAAAGGACTAACCAATAAGTTAAAAAATGCCTAAATTCAAGTAATTAAACTCAAAGCTAATACAACTCATCTTGCTAGGCTCACCAAGGATCCACCTCCTCCACCAAATCTGACTACTATGACTAGAGAAAGTTCTCAAGAGGATCCTAAAAGGTTTTCATCATCTCTATTTCTAAAAATCAAAAACATTGATTAAGTACTTAATTTGGCCTCTATAAAATCTAAAAGAAAAAGTTATAGAGTTACTATAAAAGTGATAAAAAACAACACTGATGAAGAGATAATGTCAATGGAGAAGAAATCTTCTAATTCCAAGAAGAAAGCCGAAAGACTATTAAAAAATAGACAAAAGATGATGTGACTACTAAGGTAGTATGACTTTTCAGGGAAAAGGCTTTGGCCAATGGGCAATGCTACCATGGCTTAGCATATTAGAAAAATGAATCGAAAGGTAGCAGTAGATGAATTACGCACCTTATAAGAGAAGAAAGTATGCACTAAAACAAGCCTAAACTTCTAAAAAGCTAATTGATAAACCTTCAACAACACAAGTAATTGACTCATTTCTTTTTTCTAGTCCAAAATCTCCTACCTTTTTAAGATATATCTTTTGAAATGACAATAAGCTTATAGCTTCATATCAAGACCAAAAATAATAAAAATAGAAACTAATAATCATAGTTAAAAGGTTATGAGGTCAACGACTAAGATTTTTGATCTAAATGTTAAGAAGGAAATGATAAAGAGTTCAAAGATCAAACCATGTGGATATAAAGAGAAAATTGTATCAATATATAGTGTTAAGGGCACACAGTATTGTGCTTAGGAAAAACCGACCCCGAGTAGGAACACCGACCATCAAACACAAGGAGAGAAAAAAAGTCCTATCTAGGTGAATGGCTTTACTACCTCTTTTCTCATATTTTCTAGATTAGAAAATAGAATAGGGAAAAGCTAGGATGACTCCGTGCAAAATGCGATAAACAAGGAAAAACAAGAAAACTGATGTGGCAACCCAAGGAATCCGGGATGACTCCCAAACCTCTAAGGCAAAGCAATGTGACAAACTATTACTCTTCTATTAGTGAACTTCTTAATCTTCCTAGTGTTGTGATACAACAATTCATTATGTTGGTAAGAACATGTGGAACAAGAATAATGAAATAGAGATTTTACTGCTTAATTTAAGCTCTACAATAAATCACGTTCATAGTCAGGGTCTACCCAAACAACTTTTAGAAGGGTATGATCCTATCACTGAATGGGAATGCGATAATAAAAAAAGCATGTTATATAACTAAGACAATAATAGAGAAGGAGGCATATGAGATAATTGAATTGAATTGTCATGTGCTTAAATAGGTTTGAGCTAGTTGATCTTGCAAATTAAAGCTTCTTAATCCAAGTGAAATCATAGAATATTCATAACTAAAAGATTATTGATCGATATCTTCAAAGAAGACGCATCTCAAGTAAAATTCAAAAGAATAGAAATAACTAGAGAGGAAGAAAAGAAATGGAAGAAAAGAACAAAGGTGTTATCTGCTAGAAAAAGCAAAGAGTTAGAATCTTCTCACTCCCAATCTAAATCACCATAATCTTGATATGAGTCACAACCTCCTTTAAAAATGTTACCTAGAATGACAACAAGAATCATGGAAGGTCAAGACAAAGAACCAAAGTCTCCTCCCCAAGACTTTGAAGAAGATTAACCCCCAACCAACCCTGCTAAATTTTCAAAACTAGATAGAGCTAAGATACGTGATTAGGGTTTTGAGCTAAATGTTGTTGATAATTGATGTGCTCCAAATTATACGTAGATATCCTATTAAAAGCAAATCAATTATTCCTCAATATCTCCCTTAAAATGATGAATATGTACTTAAAAAATGATAAATTGTGTTTTTAGGTGTTTAAAAGAGCAAGATGGAAAAAAGAAGCATATTTGACAAGAAATTGAAGTAATCCAAGCTTTGGAGTCCAAGCATGAGCTCGTGTCTTATTAAGCACGCCCCCATGCCTTGCCTAAAACACACCCCCGTGCTAAATTGACACACCCCCATGTTTGGATATCTGACAAGACAAAAACAATTGTCCCCTAAAAGAAAGCACAGGTTCATGCCCCATAAGGAATAGAGCCATGCCCCACCTCCAACACGGGGTTGTGCCCCATCAAGCACGAGGCCATGCCCAACACAACCTGCATGTACGAGCCGACCAACTTTTGTAAGCATTGTACTAGCATGGGGTCGTGCCTTTAGGCACGGGGTTGTGCTTAAACACTCCAAAAAGCCTATAAATAGAGGCCGAAGTTCACCAATTTTGGTAAGCTTTGGTGAAAGAGTTACCCTATAGAATTCTCTCGAGAATCAAGTCTTCAAGACTATTTGGAGTCTCAAAAAGGTCACAAAAGATTTAACTACATTACTAGGGCTTTGATCTAATCAGTAAACTCAACCTGACGTGATCCTAGTCACTACGGAGTGGATAGATGAGAAATCGCGCCAACTCACCTTTATAAATATTAACAGAATTACATTAATAAATATCTTTAATCATACCACCAATTCATTATAGTCACATAAGGGTAATCTAATTAGGATGATAGCCTTTATTCCCTGGTTTTAAATCCAAACGCTTCAATCTTATTTCACTTTATTTCAATTATTGATTTTTTTAAACCCCAAAAATCTTATCAATACATCTTATTATTTTCTCAAACAAATATCAAATCTGATAGTCAAAAATTAAGGTTGTTGAGTAGGCAGGTGTGTCCATGGATTGATACTCGGTTCTTACCCTCACTATACTACTACACGATAGGTACACTTGTCTTTTGTGTGTGTGGTTTAGTATTAGTAGTAACCAATTAAAACTAAATCTGTGTGAAAACCTCTATTAAAATATATACGTTTGGCACCACATCAATACTCAAAAATATATAATGAGTTAAATGTCTTTGAGGCTTTCAAAGGGCAGTCTACACAAAGGCGTAAATCCTCCCCTGTATAACCCTTCAAAGGATAGACCTGTGGAGTTATAATTTCAATGATCAAGAAGACATTTTAACAGTTATAATAAGTTTTTGTAGCATAATCTTAGGGGGAAATTGTTGAGATATTTGATGCTAAAGCTAATTAAAACATATCAATTTGGAAAAGTACAGAAATGCTATTGAAGAAATAATACTTTCAATTCTAGTATAATAACCGATAACAATGTCTACTTTTGATGGACCATGTACTTTTGATTTCTAGAAAGCTTCCGAAGACAATTTATTTCTGATGGATAAACTCATATTCGATAACAAAAACTTCCGTTCTACTATTAATATGCCAGTTTCGTTGAGTAGGGGAACAACCTTATCGATGCACCATAGTGGGATCCTCTCAATGTGATGCTACACCAATTTCATTGTTTTGTTTTTACTCGATATCTAATTTGTAAGATTTATATAAAGGTTGATGCACCTAAAACATCCAAAGTCTTCCTGTATGCATGCACTGAAGTGTAGAAGTAGAAATAGTTCAGAAGTTTTACACCATGCACTAGAAAATATTCTAAGTGTAAAATCTTCTAAAGCCAAGACCAAAATCTTTTGAAGCTTAAGTGAAGTCTTCCTAAGCTTCAGAATCAAAGTCTTCCGAAGCCAAGAAGTGAAGACAGATTATCTTTCGAAGACTTTTGAATACATGCTTTATCTGATGTACTTTATCAAAAAGCTGAAACACTTTCCGCTGCAACTCTGTTGACTCACCAACTTTCACTAGTTGGTGAAAAGATATATGCTTTTGGTAAACTTAATATTGAGGTATTGAGTCTATGTTATCTACTTTATGTACTTTTATGCTTTTTGTAATATATTAGGATGTGAGCTATGGCATGTCATAGTCACTAGTCAAAAGGCAATCTGCCTTTGACTCTACATTTGATTTTGTTGTCTAGTTCAAATGTTTCCTGCTGGCTTTCTAAGCATGGATAGATATTGGATGTAGTATAAAGTATCTCAGGTACTTGTAACTTCAGAATATGCTAAGCACTTGTAAAAGAACTTAAAAGCAATATACAATTTCTTAAAAACCATTTATCTATGTTGTTTGTTCTAGGTTTTGTCTCATATTTACTTATGTTCTTAGCATCATTCTAGCATGTTATCAGTTCCCTATTTGATCTGTTAAGTGTTCTAACATCACTCTCCTCATTATGTGCCTGTGTCGTAAGTGAGCAACCCTTTTACATGGTCCTGCAATTAGTATCAAAGAATTCTAGGCTCTTTATTGTAAGATCTCACCATCTTAAGATCCCTCACACACACAAAATACTTAACATCTCAAATGGAAACTACCTTTAAAGATGATATAGAAATTGTAACCATGAAAAAATTCCCACTGATCACTCCTGAAGACTTTGACACTTGTGCCAACAGATGGAAGGGTTCATCAATTCACAAGACTCTAGGATATGGGAATTTGTTGTCTTAGGGCCTTATATACCAAGAACCTCTTAAGTTGCTACTAAAGGTGGTATGATTCCAAAGGCTATGGCTCATTATTCTGATGAAGACATGAAAAGAGTTGAGATTGATCAGAAAACCATGAAAGCCCTTCAAACTGCTTTGCAAAACTCTATATACAAAGGCTTCAAGAAGTGCAAAACAACTAAAAAGCTATAGGATTCACTGAAGCTGATGTATGAGGGGTCAAATGAAGCCAAGGAAAACAAGAAGGATCTCCTGAAGCAACAGTTTGAGAACTTCACCTTTAAATCAGGTGAAACCATGACTCTACAATACTTCAGGAATGTTAAGATTGTGGGCTCTAATGGATGTTGGAATGACTTTTGAGAAAAGGGACATTGTAAGGAAGTTCATATCCTCTCTTTCTAGACAATAGACACATTATTATATTGTTATCAAGAGAACGGAGAACCTTAAGACTCTTACTCGGACAGAGTTATATGGTATTCTAGGTGGATACTAGATGGAGATGAACAGGCAAAGCTCATCTAGTAACTCCAGCAATCAACTGAGTTAAGCCCGCCATGTGGTTGAAAGAGATATCATAGAACCACAACATCATCTTATATGCTACCCTGACAACTCATAGAAGGGTACCTTCATCACCTTCCCGGAGACACCAAGAGAAAGCTATACTCAAGGAAGCTCATTCCAAGAGAAAAGCTCTTCACATGCCTTTGTATCTTCTGATGAGAGCACAGACAACTTTCTCTTCACCCTTGAAGACCTGGACTGCATTCATCCAAATGACCTGGAGTACATGGAGATAGTCCAGCAAATGGCTCTTCTCACTCATAGAGCCAAGAAGATCTACAAGAGAATAGGGAGGGAGTTTCCTAGCAATACAGCCAGTGGAAAGTTTGGGCTGGACAAAAGCAAAGTTAAGTGTTACAACTGTAACCAAATAAGTCACTTTGCAAGGGAGTGCAAGGCACCAAGGACAAATGATGGCCAAGCACAAGCCAGACCAAACTACACTAAAAAGGCCACCTAGAATGAAAAGCCAAAGCAGCAACCTGCAGTTGCTATTGAAGAAGGAAGCTTTGACTAGAGCTTTCAAGTGGAAGATGCATCTCCAAACCAAGAATTAATGGCTGAAAATGATGAAGAAAAGGTATTGGAACATCTCTGTACACCTTAATGTATTGCTAAAGTTAATAGATACAAGTCCAACAACTTAGAAATGAGATCTGATCTTGAGCCCTTAAATATCTTAAAATTTGATTTAAAAGTACTAAACGTGATTATAAACTAAAGATAGAGGACTTAGAAAAAACCATTTCAACTCTTAAACATGAGCATAAAAACTACATGACTCAGATCAAAGATCTCATAATCAAGTTGACTGAATGTCAGGTCGAGCTTGTGATCAGCAAAGCCAGAGTAGAAAAATGTGTTCTTGAAGAAGAGACTTTCAAGAACATAATATCCTCATCCTTTCATACAAAAGTTTGTTATCAAAATAAGAAGGGATTGGGATCTTGTGAGATAGCTCCTCCACACACAATCTCATCTGTAAGATCTCCTAGGTATGGAACTTATGAAGATAAGCTTCCCCTTATAGACCCCATGACTGAAGAGGATGAAGAAGAGATAGTGAAGAATGCCTTTGAGAAGAGTGAAGAAGAGGATTCTAAAAAGGGTTACTATCCTTTTGAGGAGAGTAAGAAGGTTGGGATGACCAAGTCTATAAGAAAGAACTTGATCAAGAAAATCAAAAGGAAGGAAAAGAAGGCTCAAGAGATCAAGACCACCTTCAATTCCAAGTAGAAACAAGTTTTTATCTCTACAGGATTTGAGGTGATAAAGACTGAAGACACTAACTTGAACTCTAGTATTAGGAGTTCTTGTTTATGTCCAACATATCCCAACAGGAAGTTGAAGGCCAATCAGTTGTGTACCATTGCTGCACAACCTAAACTATCCAGCTCCAAAGGGAGTTATCATCCTAAAGGAACTTCTTTGCATCTGCAAACCTGAAGATGGAGAAGGGAAGTGATCAAGTTTAGCCTTGTTCACAAATGAAGGCTCTTAGGAAGAAGAAAATGGATTATGTCATATGTGGGAGTACCTCTTATCTTGCTAAAGATTGTCCTTACAATCTAAAAGGTACTGTCCATATGACCAAGAAAGAGACTTCTAAGAATTTCAAGAAGATACAAGCTTCAAAAGGAAATACTTTTTCTCTTGGAAGCTCCAAAATGAAGATGAAGACAAGTGAAAATTTTCCTTCAGAATAAATTTGGTCTCGAAAGAAAGGACTACTTACGAAGTACTGAAGCCTGCTGCAATGTTAACAAGATCTTCTGAAGGTCCAGTCATCAAAACTTCCTAAGTTAGCTAAACTTCTGAAGTATTGAAGGTCAAGTCTATGCTTCTAAAGGTGGTGTGGAGACCAAGAAAGACCAAGTGACTGAAAGTTCTCCATCAACATCAACAAATGATCCTCAAAATATGACTAAATCTACTATTGTTGCATTGTCTTCAACTTCTTTTGATAAACCTAAGACCAATGAGGCTTGGGTTTTCAAATGTAACTAACCATCTCTTTTATGCAGGAACAACTCAAGACAAACAAAAATGTATGGATCATTGATAATGGTAGTTCTAGTCACATGGCAGGCAATAGGTCACTACTCCAAAAATTTAAAAGGATTGATGTAAGACCAGTTGCTTTTGGTGGAGATGCTGGAGGTTACATTACAGGAAGGGGCAAGGTCATAAATGGTGAGCTCAAGTTGAGAAGGTAAACTTTGTCAAGGAGCTTGGATACAATCTACTGAGTGTATCTCAATTTTGTGATTAGAGTCATAAAATGTTCTTTACTGAGCATGAGTGCATTGTTATCAAGCCCGGGGTGGTCATTCCTAATGAGCATATTCGGCTCAGAGCCCTTAGGAAAGGGAATATGTACAAGATGGACTTGCAAGAAACATCTCCTTCAGGATAAGTTTCATGCTTTCTATCTAAAGCAAATAGTGGAGAGTCTTTCCTCTGGCATAAAAGAATATGTCATGTAAACTTTAAGAACATGAATAAAATAATTAAGAATGATTTGGTAACTAGAATGCCAAAAAAAGAGTTTACAAGTGATGACCACTGTGTTGCACGCCTGAAAGGGAAGCAACACAAGGTATCTTAAAAGCCAAAGGAAGAAACTCCATCACTACTCCCCTAAACTTATTATACATGGATCTTTTTGGCCCTACCAGTTTAATGAGTCTAGGAAGGACCTCTTATTGTTTGTTGATCACAAATGACTTTACAAAATTCACTTGGGTTTTCTTTCTTAGAACTAAGGATAAGACCCTAGAGATCCTAAAGAATTTCATCTAAAAGATTGACAATCAATGTGATCACGAGGTCAAAACCATAAGATGTGATCAAGGAACTGAATTCAAGAACCAAATCTTTGATACATTTTGTGATGAAAAAGGTATTTGCAAGACAATATAATGCTCCCAGGACTCCTTAGCAAAACGGTGTTGCTAAAAGGAGAAACATGACACCTATTGAAGCTGCAAGAAACTATGTTGTCTGACTCTAAACTACCCATCACCTTTTGGATAGAGGTGTTCAACACTGCCTGCTATGTAAAAAAAGAGTTTTAGTAGTTAAGACACATGGTAAGACTCCTTATGAACTTTGGCACAAGTGGAAATGTTTCATTGATTTTCTCAGGTCATTTTGATATCCATGCACCATCTTGAATACCAAAGATAAAATTGCCAAGTTTGTTGAGAAATCAAATGATGGACATTTCATTGGATCCTCTTCTTAACCCAAGCTTATAAAGTATATAATCTTAGGACTAGAGTAATTAAGAAGTCAGCCAATGTGACCTTCAATGAACACACTCCCAGTGTAAATGGTTCTTGTCCTAATTGGCTATTTGATCTTGATTTAGTTACTAACTATTTTAAAAAATATTATGAGAATGTTTCAGGGTCCATAGATATATTGCTTATATGTGATCCTGATCAAAGATTTGAGTTGAGAAAACCTTTAACATATACAACTTTAGCTCCAGTTGTAACTAACCCTGCAAATGGAGAACCTATCAACACAACAATGACAAATTCAGCTGACACATCTGAGGTTCCTTCAAATTCCAGCTTAGAGGCACAAAGATAAGATGCAGGAGGTTCAAATGTAGGAGAAAATGGTAATGGTAATAATGACCAAGAATTTCTAAATGCTGATAATCTTCCCATTGAAGACAATATCAATGATGTCACACACTCATTGGATCAAGTTTCACTTGATAAGTGTTGATGTGGTCGGAGAAACCTTAATGCCAGATCTAAACTTCTCTAATTTAAATCTCTCTGAACAACTGGTTGTGATTCCTCAGCTATGGATTCATAAGTCTCATCCTACCATAAACATCACTGGATATGTTGATTCAGGGGTAAAGATAAAAGGACAAACCCATATTGCAAATATATGTCTTCACTCTTGTTTCTTATACCAGATAGAGCCTAAGAATATTAATGAGTCTTTGAAGGATGGAAGTTGGGTTAAAGCTATGCAGGAGGAGCTGCTTCAATTTAAGAGGCAAAAGGTTTGGAACCTATGTCCTCTTCCTCAATGGGAAGACTACTATAGAAACCAAATGGTTTTTTAGGAATAAGAAGGAAGATAGAGGACTTTTCATCAAAAACAAGGCAAGACTAGTTGTTCAAGGTTACACATAAGAAGAAGGAATTGACTACACAGATGTCTTTGCTCCTATTGCAAGACTCGAAGTTGTTAGGATATTCTTAGCTTTTGTTGCATCTAAGAACTTCAAGGTCTAATAACTTGATATCAAGTGTGTTTTTCTTTATGGAGTGATTCATTAAGAGGTGTATGTCAAACAACCACTTAGGTTTGTATATACTGATCATCCTGATTATGTCTGCAAGCTTGATAAGCTTTCTATGGGCTACACCAAGCACCAAGGAAGTGGTATGAGACTCTATCTTAGTATCTCTGTCAACATGGTTACAAAAGAGGTACTATATATGGAACTATCTTCATCAAAGGAACAAGGAATGAATTAATGCTAGTTCAAGTATATGTAGATGACATCATCTTTGGGTCAACGAATCCAAAGCTCTGTAAAGACTTTGAGAAGCTGATAAAGGATAGATTTTGAAGGAGTGTCATGGGGGAACTCAATTTCTTTCTAAGAATTCAAGTTAAGCAAGTTGAAGATGGCATCTTCATTAGTTAGTCGAAGTATGTTCAGGACATACTTAAAAAGCTCAACATGACTGATTGTAAGGTTGCTAAGACACCCATAGCAAGAAACCACTCCCATGGTCCTGATCTTAAGGGGGAGTGTAAGCCTCATTCATGGGATTCTTACAGCTGGTCAATCATCACGCATAAAACATAAAACATACATTTATATTTACTAAATCATTGTAGCAGAATACTTAATAAACCATTTCGTATATAAATAATTGCTTTTGCAAAATAATGCAACATTGTTAATCATTACAAAACATTATTTTTTCGCATTACAATGCAAAAACATCATCGTTATACAAAACGGATGCCATCCAAAATAAGTCAAGTAGCTGCCCTGTGCCATCCTCAACAACTATCACCTACCAACCGGAAAATAAATATAAAGTCAGCGTTGCTGAGTGAATTCTAACTTTACAAAAACATTATACTACCTTCCATTCATGAAATCATTTTCTTTCTTCCGCACATGATCACACATCATACATACATCAAGGTAATATTTATTATCTTCCATCATCTTTCTATTTCGTACATATCGCACGTTTGGTACTTATCGCACTTTCATTTTAATCCAGATCCCGTCAAATGCCTAACCCCTCTCTTGGGCACCAAGCTATATCATCTAGGGTTAAGCAACAAGGATCCCATATTGCACGTATGGAGTAGTCACAAAGACTAACTCCCCCTGTTTGTGAACCCTTAGGGGTTAGCCAAGATCTCATGCTGTAAAACACATAGTTTAGCTAACAACTCTAAATGAGTTGTGAACCTCCTTACATTAGCTTGCAAGACTTTTCATTCGTTCATTCATTATGTTTCGCGTCCATTATCTTAAGTATTTCAGTTCGTTAAAATAATACTTTACGTTCATTAACATAATCACACCACGTAAAGCCATGTAACAATAGGTAATAAGGAACATAAGGGAACATATCATACACATTCATAACATAATCATACCATAAATTAAACCCACGCATTCACCCATGCATACACACATACACATAAACATACGGGTACACATCCTTAACTAATAAAACATCTAAACATGTATATCCAGACCTAAAATCGGTTAAAATATGTAAAAATGAGGTTCTAGAACTCACTTGGTCCCCACAAATAACTTCACCTAAAGTATGCTCACGATACATAGTCTGCATATGAGTTAACATACAAACGGGTCATTTTCTACGTAGTTTCTCTACTAGTTTCGCAACTAGTTTCGTTGTTAGCTTTGTGGCTAGTTTCACGTGGCATTTTTGCCCAACTTTCTTTGGAATGCATGGGTGGGAAATTACCTGTGAAACCATAGTTTCACTAGATGATTCACCGTATCATTTGAAGAACTGACAGTTTCTCTAGACGAACTGCTAGTTTCTCTAGACCCATAAAAATGATGCTCCAACCCTTTTTTAACCCAGAACTTCAACCTTTTACATCCAAATCCTTAGTTTTTCATCCATGAACCTATATCTAAGCTTTTTACATGAGTTCGTGCATAAAAACGTTATGATTCTTTGCCACTTTCAAAACCCCAAAACCCTAGAATCCGGGTATGATCTAAAGAGACATTTAGATGATGATTCATACCTGGATTCTTGGTATTTTCTTGTTGTTTGATGCCCAAAAATGCAAATCTTCAACCCTTTTATCAATCAAGACTCAAATCTTCACTTTTTCTACACTTTCTCTCTCTACACTCTCTCTCTAGAAAGTTGGTTGTTTGAGTTGCAAATGAGGATGAATAACCAACTCCACAACCATACCTCTCATCCTTTCAGAGTTAAGATAATCTTCTTTCAACGCCTCGTCTTGAAACTCCTTGACTTGCTTCATTACGACAGAGGTCATAACCAATTGATAAGCCTTCACCCGAATTGTTTTAGGCCTCTCCTTTTGGCTAGGGACATTTGCCACTATGTTGGCTTTGCCAGGATGGTAATGGATTTCACAATCATAATCTTTTATAAGCTCCAACCATCTCCTTCGCCTCATGTTCAAATCTTTTTGCTCGAAGAAGTACTTCAAGCTCTTGTAGTCCGTGAAAATAGTGCACTTTGTCCCGTATCGGTAGTGCCTCCAAATCTTTAGTGTAAAGACCACAACTGCTAGTTCCAAGTCATGAGTAGGGTAATTAATCTCATGAACCTTTAACTGTCGGGATGCGTAGGCCATAACCTTTCCTTGCTGCATTAACACACAACCCAACCCCGAGTAAGAAGCATCTGAATAAACAACCAAATCCTCATTTCTTTCGGGTAATGACAAACCAAGAGCTTCAGTCAACCATGCCTTTAACTCTTCGAACGTCTTCTCTTACTCTTTTCCCCATACAAATTTCACACCCTTACTAGTCAACTTGGTCAATGGAGAAGCTATCTTAGAGAAGTCTTGAATGAATTTTCTATAGTAACCAGTCAACCCGAAGAAACTATGGATCTCAGATGGCGTCTTTGGAGACTTCCATAGCATCACCGCTTCTACTTTAGCCGGGTCTACCATAATCCCTTTAGGATTCACTACATGACCCAAAAACTGAACTTCGCGCAAGTAAAACACGCACTTAGAGAACTTAGCATACAGCTTCTCCTTTCTCAGCATTTCCAATACTTCTCGAATATGACTTGTATGCTCCCCCTCGTTCTTCGAATAATAAAGGATAACATTAATGAACACAATCATTGATTTATCTAGCATCGGCTAACACACTCGATTCATCAATTCCATAAAAGCAGTTGGCGTGTTGGTTAAACCAAAAGACATAACAAGAAACTCGTTGTGTTCATAAAACGTATGAAAAGTTGTTATAGCCATGTCTTGCTCCTCACTTTCAACTGATGGTAACCAGATCGAAGATCTATTCTTGAGAACCAACTGGCACCTTGGAGCCGATCAAACAAGTCATCAATTCTCAGTAAGGGATACCGATTCTTCACCGTCAGCTTATTCAGCTCACAATAGTCGATGCATATTCTCATACCACCGTCTTTTTCTTCATGAATAAGACTAGAGCGCCCCAAGGAGAGATACTCGGCTAATGAATCCCTTATCAAGCAACTCTTGCAGTTTCTCCATCAATTCCTTCATCTCAGAGGGAGCTAAATGATACGACACCTTAGCAACAGGTTGGGCACTAGGTATTAAGTCAATTTGAAACTCGATCTCACGGTCTAGTGGCACACCAGGTAAATCTTCTGGGAACACGTCCGGGAACTCACACACAAACGGCATATTAGATAGTTGTGGTGTTGGCGTATCCACATCCTTCACGTAGGCCAGGTAGGCGCTACATCCACGCTTCATGCATTCCCCCCCCACCGCCATTGAAATCACCTTCGGGATCGTAATGACCCAGTCCCCATATACCGTCACCGAACATCCGTCAGGTGTTGTAAGTTGAATCATCTTCTTACGACATACAATATTTTCCTCAAAGGCTGCTAACCAGTCCATTCCCAGGACTATATCAAACTCGTCTAAGGTCATCACAAACAGTTTAGCAGGAAACTTATGACCTTCTAGTTCTATATCACAACCTTCTATCATATCAACAATCCTGGTAGACTTACCAATCGCAGTTTTTACATCGAAGGGCTCATTAATGCTTCTACTACTAATAGGAAAATTAGCACAAAATGCAGCAGAAATAAAATGCTTACTAGCACCAAAATCAAATATCACAAAAGCAAGAGTTTGGTTTACTAGGAACGTACCTGACACAACATCAGGGTCCGTCCTAGCCTTCTCTCTGGTCATCATGAAAGCTCTGGCTCTTGCTCTCTTCCCTTCAGTTCCAATCTTCTTCTTTGCTCCGGAACTCTCAGCCCTTGGCTTCTTGTAATCCGGTCTCATATTGCCCTCTTCACCGTAGTTATAACACCTTATAACCCCACATTCTTTCGCCACGTGGTCGGGCTTCCCATATTTGAGCACACGTTTGATCCCCATTTGCATTCTCCCGAATGCTCCTTCCCGCATTTACCACACCTCGTCAAAACTGCACCATGTGCGTCTGCATGTCGGTCGTCCACCATCGCAACCTTGTTATTTACCAGGGCACCACCCCGTCCAAATCTCTTCCCATTCTAGTTCCAGTCACCACCACCTTTCTTACTCACCTCAGCCGCCACCACCTCTATTTCATCATACAGCCTTCTTGCTAGATCCACCACCAATCCAAACGTACTCGGCCGCGCGGAGATCATGTTCCGGCGATGTCCGCCGGCAAGCCCTAAATGTATCTCTTGATCTTTCATGACAAAGGTGTCACCTGATTCGGCACTAACCTTGTCATCTCATTGAACTTGGTGGTGTATTGCTGGTGTGTCATGGTTCCCACCTCCAGCTGCAAGAACTCCCTTTCCACCTTGTCCAACTCCCGGTGAGGATAGAGTTCCTCAATCACTAGCTTTTCACCTCTGCCCATCTCATCCTTCCAATTGCCCTACCACCGTTGGCTTGTACGATATTGTCCCACCAACACAGAGTCGAGTCCATAAATGAGTGGGCAGTGAACTTCACCTTTTGGTCCTCTTGGCACTCGCTGATATCAAGTACAACTTCCATCTCTCACCCATCGATGAGCAGTAGTAGTCGTGCCATTACCATTAAAAGTAGGGGGCTTGCATCTCTGAAATGCCCCATAGTTACAGCTACGTGCCATTTCTTGCACCGACTCCTCTTCCTCCTCATCGCTGGAGACAACCGTCTCAGTCTCTGGTTGCTCCTTTTCTCATGAGAACCTATTCCTCTCCTTCCTCTCACCTTCTCTTACAACTTTAATCACTTCAGTCACCACAAACGGTAGGATCATCTGTCTAACTTGGTGAACCTCCTCCACCATAGCCTCCTTCACTAAGGCCCTCAGATCAGCACTCTCATCCCCAGCCTCCAGATGAGGGATCTCGGGCTCTTCATGAGCCGTCTCTTCAGCTCTAGCCTTCCCCCTCGTGACCCGTGGTCTAGCACCATGTCCACCATGGCCTCCACCTCGAGAAGCCTTTGAAGATCTACCTCCTGCCATCCTCTAAACATGCTATAAGATTAAAATACCAACATGGTCATTCAAAGTTATAGCTCAGTTTATGTCAAGTATAGTAAGTCCCTAATTACAGTGGCCAGTTGTGATTAGCCACTTACTTTACTCTTCATACCCTAAATATTTTCTATCTTGACTATATCAGTATCTAAATCTACTAAAGGCACATAAATCACATAACATGTGCACATAATACAAAATAACATTATAGAAAATACCTAATGGCACGTATCTACTCGGACTGGCATCCATCCATTATGTCCCATTCTCAAATTAAGTTTAGGTATTTGAAAATAATTACCCAATTCTCTTAAAGTTTGGCTCTAGTATCAAAGCTCTTCAAAGACTTTAAGAAGCTGATGAAGGATATATTTGAAAGGAGTGCCATGGGGGAACTCAATTTCTTTCTAGGAATTCAAGTGAAGCAGCTGAAGATGGCATCTTCATCAGTCAGTCAAAGTATGTTCAGGACATACTTAAAAGATTCAACATGACTGAGTGTAAGGTTGCTAAGACACTCATAGCAAGAAACAACTCCCATGGTCCTGATCTTGAGGGGGAGTGTAAGGCCCCGTTCCCGGGACACTTACAGTTTGTCAATCATCACGCATAAAACATAAAACATACATTTATATTTACTAAAACATTGTAGTGGAATACTTAATAAACCATTTCATATATAAATAATTACTTTTGCAAAATAATACAACATTGTTAAACATTACAAAATATAATTTATTCGTATTACAATGCAAAAACATTATCATTATACAAAATGGATGTCATCCAAAATAACCCAAGTAGTTGTCCCATGCCATCCTTAGCAACCATCACCTGCCAACTGGAAAATACATAAAAAGTCAGCGTTGCTGAGTGAATTCTAGCTTTACAAAAACATTATATTACCTTCCATTTGTTAAAACATTTTCTTTCTTTCGCACATGATCACACATCATACATACATCAAGGTATTATTTATTATCTTCCATCTTTATTCATTTTCATATATATCACACATTCGTACTTATTGGACTTTCATTTTAATCCAGATCCCGTCATATGCCTAACCCCCCTCTTGGGCACCAAGCCATATCATTTAGGGTTAAGCAAGAAGGATCCCATATCGCACGTATGTAGTAGTCACATAGACTAACTCCCCCTATGTGTGATCCCTTAAGGGTTAGCCAAGATCGCACACTAAAAACACACAGTTGAGCTAACAACTCTTTATGAGTTGGGAACCTCCTTACATTTGCTTGCAAGACTTTTCATTCATTCATTCATATGTTCCACTTCCATTATCTTAAATCTTTCGGTTCGTAAAAATAATACACTACGTTCATTAATATAATCACACCACGTAAAGCCACATCACAATACTTAATAAGGAACATAAGGGAACATATCATACACATGCATAACATAATCATACCATAAATCAAACCCATGCATTCACCACCCATACACACATACACATAAACATAAAGGTACACACCCATAACTAATAAAACATCTAAACATGTATATCCAGCCCAAAATCAGTTAAAACATGTAAAAGGGGGTTCTAGAACTCATCTAGTCCCCGCCAAATAACTTCACCTAAAGTATGCGCACGATACACAGTCTGAATATGAGTAAACAGACAAATGGATCATTTTCAACTCAGTTTCTCTACTAGTTTCACTGACAATTTCGCTATTTGTTTTTGTAGCTATTTTCGCGGCTAGTTTCGCGTGACATTTTCGCCCAACTTTCGTTGGAATCCATGGATGCGAAATTGCCATCGAAAGTATAGTTTTGCCGGACGATCCACATTTTCGCAGGAAGAACTAACAGTTTCTCTGGACGAACTAACAGTTTCTCTAGACACGTAAAAATAACATTCTAGCCCATTTTTAACCCATAACTTCAACTTTTTACATCCAAATCCTTAGTTTTCCAGCCATGAACTTATATCTGAGCTTTTTACATGATTTCATGCATAAAAACATGAGTTTTGTATGATTCTTTGCCACTTTCAAAACCCCAAAACCCTAGAATTTGGGTATGATCTAAAGAGACGTTTAGAGGATGATTCTTACCTTCGTCTTTTCTTGTTGTTTGATGCCCACAAACTCAGATCTTCAACTCTTTTATCAATCAAGCCTCAAATCTTCACTTTTTCTCCACTTTCTCTCTCTACACTCTCTCTCTCTAGAAAGTTGGTTGTTTGAGTTGCAAATGAGGATGAATATGGCTGATTTGTGTTTATATATCCGGTGTTCACGAGACCTTAAACTCGTCTAACACATAACCCGTAAGTTAATTTGGCCCATAATCCATTCCTCTCTTATTTATATTAATAACCCCAACTAAGCTCATTATTATTAATTGGCTCGTTTCAAATTTTTGGGGCATTACAGGGAGTGTGTAGATAAACATCTTTACAGGGCTATGATTGGGTCTCTTATGTACCTCATAACTAGCAAGTCTGATATCATGTTTGCTATTTATACAAGATATCAAGCCAACCCCAAGATGTCACACCCAATCACTATCAAGAGAATTTTAAGATATCTCAAGGTGCCTCAACACTTGGCCTTTGGTATCCAAAGAATTCTGACTTCAATCTGTATTCATATACAAATAGCAAAAATGGTGGTTGTAATATGACTAAAAAGTCTACATCAGGGGGATGTCAGTTCCTTGGTGGAAGGGTTGTCTCATGTCAAAGCAAGAAACAATCTTGTGTATCTGTATCAACTGCTGAAGCTAAACACATTGTTGCTGCAAGCTGTCATGCTCAAGTGCTTTGGATTCAGAATCATATTCTAGATTATGGATTCAATTTCAAAGAGACTCTCATCCACATAGACAACAACAATGTTATTTCTATCATAAAAATCCTATGCAGCATTAAAAAACAAAACACATCAATATCAGGTATCTTTTGATTAGAGATAACTTTGAGAATGGATTAATCAAACTAGTCAAAGTTAACACAAATGAACAATTTATTGATTTGTTTAACAAAGGTTTTGATGAATAAAGATTTAAATATCTTGTTTTAGCTATTAGGATAATTAACGTTGAGTAGCTTTTCTTAAAACTTAATCATATTATTTCTAAAAATATGTGTGTCCTAAGTTGTCTATCACTTACATAAGCCCTCGTTTTAATTTGGAAGAAAAAATCTTTTTAGAAGACATTCCTTAGATTTTTGAAATATTTTTACATTTATCCTTCGGAAGAATTTAAGTCTTCAAAACAAACAACTACTTGAGAAAATATACCTTTGAAAGAAATTTTCAAAATCTCTTCCGAAGCTTAACTTTTTCTTAAATACTTGTATGTTTTAAAGAACAACTTTCTTCCGAAAGCAATTAACTCTCGAAAGTTTTAATAAAACTCTAAAATGTTAATTTCTTCTGAAGCAAAATTTTCTAAACTCTCTGGAATATCTTCCAAAGCTATTTTAGCTTTGGAAACTTTTCATCAAAACTTCCGAAGAGAAATTACCTTTGGAAGATTTTAGACTTTCAAAAAAAGTAACTTTTGGGCAAAAAACTACTTTTTCAAATGTGGGACCAACATCTGGATTTTAAATTTTATCTTCTTTCAATAACTTTGTCTGAGATCCATTTCATATATATATACCCAATGGTTCCTCATCTTTCATTACCTTCTTCCTTTGTACCTTTGCAAATCCTAAATTCACCCAGAAACCACCTTTGTTCTTCATTTCCTTCACACTTAAGCTTTCTCAAATGGCTAACCTAAACCGCAAAAATGATCCTGATTTCTCCATGAAACTTCATAGGCAACATAATCAGGTTGCTCTGTTGAACTCTGAGAAAGATTCTAGTTTCTCAAAAGTTTGTCGCTTTTTGGCTCTTTCACCTCCCTAACTCTTGATCCTACTCTCTATGAGGATCATCTGCTTGAGTTTTGGAAGACCTGTCGTGAGGTCATCCTAGATGGAGAGAAGGCACTTTCTGCTACAATGCAAGGCAAGACAATCTGCATCACTCCAGCCATTATTAACCATTATCTTTAGCTGGATGATAAGAAAGGTGAATTGTCCTTCCTAAAGGAAGCTAACAACCACTCCTTTCAGTAGATGGGCTATGAAGGAGATTTCTCTGTAAAGACCTTCAAAAAAGAGAAGGTCTCAACCCAGTGGAAGTAGTTATTACATGTGGTCATTCATAGCTTGTCCAACAAGCATGGGGGTGGGACCAAATTCTTGAGGATCTCTACTTCATAGTGCATGGAATGGTTCAACGGGTCAAGTTCAGGTACTCTCAATTTGTCTATAAAAAATTAGTTGCAAATTTGAACTCCTTAGAGTATTACATGTTTCCTATATATGTATAATACATTCTTAACTATAAATTGGGCTCACAGTTAAGGGAAACAGGTAATATTCTTAAATTGGGACAGATGAAGCCCAGCATCTTTAAAATCTTGAAGAAGCCAACTATTGGTTTCTCTAGGGTAGAAACAGTCCTTTTCCCCAAAATGTTAGAGCTCATTGTTCAAGGTGACAACCTAGCAACACAAGCTAGTGTTAAACCCACACCTTCTACCTCTCAACCACCAAAACATCCTCAAATCATCTTCACCTACCAAAGAAAATCCAAACGAACCCCTGCACTTGCTATTCAGTTTGTGCAGGCCCCGATATCATCACCCATATAGGAGGAAGTGGATACTAGAGCTCCCACTTCTCCTGAGTAGCAAACCACTCCCATCTAATCAAGAATCAATGCTAAGATTCCTCATGCTTAGCCTGATGAGTTTATTATCCCAACAGCCTGATGAGTTTATTATCACAAAAACCTTAAGCCTTCACTCTGAGTCTCAACACTCAAGTGAACAACCTTCAGGGTACAATTACTATCCCCAGCCTCTAGATCTTAACCAATCTATCCCTAACCTAGACTTCTATGATAATAAAGACATGGGATTTAATGAGTACCATGAGTCTCTCTACTCATCCCCTACTCAAAAAGAGATGAGTGCTCCTGCCACTCCCTTGTCTAGCCAACATCATCCACCTACCACTGAGGTGGATCTTTTTGAACATGTTCAGGAGATCCATATGGAAGAGGCTCTCACTTCTGTAAGTAATTACATCATTCAGACCTCAACCATGGCAACTTAGCTCATTGATACTTCTCTTGAAGCTATCAGTGAGCAAAGAAAAACCAGTAGCCAAGAACCTGATGTTGGTGATGAGAAAGAGGAATTTGGTCCAATTATCTCATCCCCCAATGATTCTTCTAATGAAGATAAGGGGAAATTGAGACTAAGGTGCAAAAAATGTCTTAAACATGCACCTACCTAGTCTCTAAGGTTAGTCACTTGGAATCTTAGGTGACTATATTATATAACAGGGTCAATGATTAGCAACTTGAGATTTCATATCTTAAGGAGAAACTAGCTGGGAGACTTTTGGGAAGAGCTTATCCAGAAACGCAAGAACCTGTGGATGTGATTGACTAATTCCTAGCTCACCTATGCAAATGGGGAATGCTACCAAAAAGGGGGAGAAAGTCATAACAATCACAGAACCTGAGAGTTCTTCACAGAGTATGGAACTTGAGGACTCACCATCCTCACTTGCAACTGTCCCTACTGTTGGGGTTCAACAATGTAATCAAATGAAGCTTACCAAATGATAATCACAACCGACTGATGATCTTATTGTACAAGTTCAGAGACCAAATTGATAATTAGAAGAAAACAAATACAAGACAAAGTCAACAAGAAAAGTCAAAATTAGGTCATGATGTAATATTAGAATAAATAGACCCACTACTGCATTTTTGCAAGTGGTGCTTTTTTGTGTGTGTTTCTCATGGTGTGAATCACCACCCAAGGAGAAATCCTCTCCTATGGGTGGGTTTGATTTCATCAATCATCTATGATCCTCATTGTAACTTGTTTATCAACATCAATGAAATCATAATATTATTATTATCCAACTTTTTGTTCTTTGATTCACACACGTCCACCCATCTTAATTTTGATTTTTAGATCTGAATGTGATAAATCCTAATACCCAAGCTCAATGAATCTGAAATATTGATTTAGTAAAATAGTATCAGAGCTGTTAGTTGTTGGATTTATCTAGTTTTCAGATTTGATTTCATTTTTAATGATGTCAAGAACAATGAAGAAAAGAAGAAAAATGAAGAACAACGTCCCTGTTCATCAAAAACCTATCTGTTCATACCTGAAATCTGAAAAAAAAAACCAACAAATATGTTCAACTATGGTACAATTTGAAGAATCGTGAGCATGTTCATGATCATTCCTTCAAAACTCAATGCAATTGAACAAGATTATCATCAAAAAAGAAGAAAGCCCATCTGTTCATCTCAAAATCAAGAAGAAAAATCATTAGATCTGTTCTAATATGGTACGATTTGAAGAAATATAATCATTTCCTGGATTATTCCTTCAAAATTTGATGCAATTGAACATGATTATCATTAAAAACAAAGAAAAGATGAAGAAATAGAAGTTATTGTCATACCCAACCCAAGGAACTTCAAACTACATTGATGTGGACTCTCTAGATTGATGTGGACTCTCTAGATTCTCTCATTCAAAGTTTTTTTAGGAAGGTATTCCAAGGGCTATGTCATACCCACCCCAAGGAACTTCAAACTACATAATTGGGTGGAGGTATGATGTTGACAGGAGAACCCTCATTATTTAAAGAGTTCAAGGGCAACAAAAGGTCTTCCATTTTCAGACCTTGAACTACAATGAAGGTCTTGACCTTATCAACATGCCACTTATCAACCCAATCCAATCTAGGCAAGCCGGCAGGCTGGCTCAAATGATTTAAGACAGAATTACTGAAGTGTTCAGCCAAAGAAGGAGACAAAGACAATCAGGTAATGTCATTGCTCAACTGGATGTTAAGGCAGACCCTGAAATTAGCTTCAAATGGAAAACCTTGAGTGAAGGCCCAATGATAGAGCCTGAGAGTCCTGTCACACCTACAACCACTTTAGCAATCCATTCCCTCAGTGACACACTTGCTGGTGAAGGTTTATCATAACCTCTCTCTGGCTAGAGCATTGATGTTACTCCAGGAAATGAAGGCCAAAGCTCTTTCCACCCTAAGTCATAATGGTTTGTGGGTGACAAAGGGAAAAGTATAATGACTCCTGGGGAGATTAAGGAAGAGAGAGAGATAGGAAGAGGAAGCTAAGGGGAGATAGTTCTATTGGGTCTTCATGATTCATGCAAGCTACAATAAGGGTTGCCCCCAGACTAGATACTCAAAATGATGAGTTAAGCATAGTCAGGATTGCTTACTTACAGACCAGGAACTATAACATTGATCAAATCATCTCCCTCCTCTTAGATGAACTTAATGAACTGGCAGACACAGAAGTGTCTTGAGAGAAGAAGAAAGCAGAGGATGCAAGATTACTCCTTTAGATCAAGGAAGAAAATAGACTAAAGAACCTCCATAAACATGTTCCTACTCTCTCACCAGTTCAAGAAAGTCCGTGCAACAGACTTTGGCACCACAAGAACCTCAGGTAGATAAAGAAATTGACAGGCTAAATATGATCAACTACCTAAGTGCCACAGGTCTCTACCAGGCAGATGCACTTCTTCCCCTGACATTTGAGTATATTAAGTTTGAGTATCTCAAATAACTTGAATTTCAAGTACTCAAAGAGTAGAAGGCTACAAAAAGGAAAATGAGGGAAGAAGTTGCCAAAGCAAGATCCATCATCCATAAAAGCCAAAAAAAAGTCTACTAATAGGCAGAGGATGATGAGCTTCTTGAAGCTGTATGGATTCTCCGGAAGGAGACTTGGCCCTATGTCTCTATCCACCATGGATGAGCACATAAGGGTGATCAAGCAGAAGGTTAAAAGAGGAGAGCTCATTGATTTAAACTTCCCACTATGTCAAGCCCCTCAAGAAGTGGAGGTTAAGGTTGACCAATTTAAGACAACACAACCTGGACCTCCTGCTGAATCTCAACGAGCTTCATCTTCTGATCCACAACAGCGTCAAACTCCCTCTCCTTTTGAACCTGTGAGGGAGGTAGACCCAACTGAGAAAGACAAGACTGAACAACAAGGTGTTGTAGGCCAATCTTTTCTCAGTTAAAAAGTTCTAAGAGGATGAAAAGGATGGCCTCTAAGCCCAAATCTAAAAAGAAGAAAAAGACAGGGTCATCCACCTCCAGACCTCGAGATGAGTCAGAACATCCTGAAGAAGTGCATCAAGAGGAATCTTAAACAACTCCCATTCAAGCAGCTCCTTTTGCAACAGGAAGACCCATCTTATCCTAGACTTACTCCACTAATCCGGAAAAATGGCATGTAATCAGAGGTCAAGGTATTGAATATGTCTACACATGGCAAGACATGTTCAATCTACCTCTACCTGATCTCTTTGAGATGAGAAGATACTATGAGAGTTTGAGTAATCCTGACCATCTGATGAAGAAAGGCATGATCATCATCATAATAAGAACTATCAACACCTAATATATTCAATATTTTGGTAGCATCAGTCTAGGGAGAGTTTGTAAGGTTCATATAAAGGGTAATGCACCTAAAAAAATCCTAAGTCTTCCTGCATGCATGCACTAAAGTGCCAAAGTAGAAATGCTTCGGAAGTTTTACACCATGCACTAGAAAATATTCTAAGTGTAAAATCTTCTGAAGCCAAGACCAACATCTTCTAAAGATTAAAGTGAAGTCTTTCGAAGCTTCAGAGACAAAGTCTTCCAAAGCCAAGAAGTAAAGACACATTATCTTTTGAAGACTTTTGAATACATGCTTTATCTGATATACTTTACCATAAAGTTGGACCATTTTTCGTTGCAACTCTATTGACTCAGCAACTTTCACTAGTTGGTGAAAAGGTCTATGCTTTTGGTAAACTGTACATTGAGGTCTTGAGTCTGTGCTACCTACTTTATGTACTTTTATCCTTTTTGCAATATATTAGGATGTGAGCTATGGCATGTCATAATCACTAGTCAAAAAGCAATCTGCCTTTTGACTCTACATTTGATTTTGTTGTCTACTTCAAATGTTTCTAATTGCCTTTCTAAGTATGGCCGGCTATAGAATGTAATATAAAGTATCTTAGGTACTTGTAACTTCAGAACATTCTAAACACTTGTAAAAGAACTTAAGAGTAATATACAATATTTTTTAAAACTATTTATCTGTGTTGTTTGTTCTTGGTTTTGTCTCATGTTTACTTGTGTTCTTAGCATCATTCTAGCGGGTTATAAGTTCCCCATTTGATCTATTAAGTGTTCTAACATCACTCTCCATATTGTGTGCTTGTGTTGTAAGTAACAAACCCTCCTAAATGGTCATGCATAATTAGAGGACACAATCATGGTATGAGATGACCTGGATGTCGTCAATCTAAAACCCTGGAATAAACGCTTGTAATGGTTTTTCTAGTGGTTGTTTCAGTTGGTTGCCTACGAGTAGCTAGTTGTAGTTCATAGTATAAATTCCCTCAATGTAATAGTTGATTAAAAATTGCTTTTGTGTATCATGCTTTGCATTGTAACTTGTAATATTTTGAGTGATTATATACAAAAAAAACCTTGAAAAACATTGTGTTCATTGTTTATTGTTCTATTGCATATTATGTGCGTGTGATACTAGTGATTAACAGAGATTGAGAGCGTTGTGTTTTAAGTGTTTATGTCAATCTAACATAACTCCTCTAACCAAGGCAGGAATCACCTCTTATATTCAAGGTGGAATCTTTCCTAGTTGGATGTTTTTTTTTTCAGAAACAAACATAGATTTATGCCATGATGTACAACTGACATGGTTATGCATTTCTTGTGCTAATTCCCGTCAAGAAGTTTTCACCGACCAGTGGATCACATGGTCTCTTTACTTCTTTTCTTTGAAACATAATCGATCCACTTCTAAAAGGAAAGGCCTCCATCTCCTCTCTTTCTCTCACACTCTTTCTCCATATACCCTTATTACTTGTATTCAATGCATACATATATAAACATATACATGCATATGTTCATCAAAGGTTCATCAAACTTGATTGTTTGAGGGTGTTCTTATGCTTTGGACTCGGGCATGTTCAGGTTTCTGTACATTTTGTATAGCTTAGATCATAGTTTGGAAATGTTAGATCTGATTCAAACGACAAAAGCAATCAAACCACTAAAAGCACTAAGCTAAATAAAGTGTAATTTGTAAGACGTGAAAGTTTTTGAACATGTTATGACGTACACAACTCATTAGTGGCCATACCTTTGATTGATGCATTTCTGGGTAATATATATGTGTAAACATGATCCTATATTACACGATAATTCGCCTTTATGTGGTCCCAATATATCTTGAATTTAGACCATAAATAAAACTGAAATAATCCAATATTTGTTTGATAAGACATCCAATTTTTAAAACATTTTTAGGATAATTATACACACACATGTATGTATATAGATGGATGTTCAAATAATAACTAGTTTTTTATGGTTTAAGAAGGCTTAAAAAGGTATTTTTAGCAACATTAAAACCGTTCAAATAAACTCTGATTAAACTTATCACAACGGCGCTGGAATCGGCTCATCTATAATCTTGATCTATTATTTGCAAAGATCATTACTTCTAACTACGAATCAGATTTCGATCATCAGATGAAAACTGTATAATTTTAAGGACAATGTGAATTTTAAAAATAGATAGTAAAAATTCCAATAGACAATACACCTTTTAAAAAAATATGCAAGTTCAAGTTCAAATTCAAATAAGACAATATACTTAAGTTTTTAGACAATTAAAAATCAGAACAGTTTTAAAAAGATGGTATCTTTTAGCATTTTTGAGGATAATTTGCTTATATTTATATACACATATATACATATATATGATAAAATTTTAAAAAAACAAAGTGTGTGGGTATAGGTTAGATATGGAATTGGGAGGCCAGAAAGAAGATAAGAAACTAACATATGAAGAGAAGAGGAATTAATTCAATGCATGGCCACATGAAGTGATAAGGAAGATGGTGGGTATATTCCCTCATATTTGTTTATTTTCCTTTATTTTGATTTTAGATTTTAGATACAAACAAATTGAATGTTTTGTTATTATTATTGTTATTATATATATATATATATATATATATATATATATATATATATATATATATATATA
>BJCM01210190.1:0-10669 GCA_018326385.1 Flaveria bidentis | reverse complement strand
ATAAATACCACTTAAATCGTGGAAAAACATAACACTTCGAATACTTACGTACTAAATCGTACCCTAGCCGTCCAAAGACTTCTAAGAACCTGTTCCAAGTTCATAGATCGCACTAGATCGATTACCAATCGTTCTTAACGTTTAGATTCAATCTACAATTGTTTCTACGTGTGTTCTCACTGATTGGATCGCCAATCAAATTCCGCACTATTTGACTTGGTATACACGTTTATCAGTTAGTATTTCATCCAATACACGATCCTAACAAAGTGTCCTTACTGAGATTGGAATCCATCGATGAAAAGAATCGTGTAGAACTTGAAGAAATCAAAGCTGCTTCAGAGAAACAAATGGCAGAGATGTCCAGAATGAAGAATCAATTAATATCGGAGATGTCATCTTTGAAATCTCAGATGTGTGAATTGATAAAGAGCTTACAAACGATTAATGGCAATCACGAGGGTGCTTCCAGTAGCAATAACATCAACACTCGAGAAGAGGATGAAACACGACTCACGCGAAGCAACAATCATTTTTTCTCAAGTTGAATTCCCAAAGTTTGATGGATCGGAGGTTGAAAGTTGGATTCAACGATGCGAACATTTTTTTGCAATTGATGAAACTCCTGAAAGATTAAAGGTACATTATGCTGCAGTACATGTGGAACGTAGAGCTATTCAATGGCATAATAATTTCATGAAATCTAGAGGCACGTCTGTCACATCCGCCCATTTTGGAAAATATAAACCCAAACCCGTATTCGTTTGGGACAATTTTGGAAAATCAATTACATTAGTTAGCAATTTAATTTATTTTAATCCTTCAAAAACAATAATAATACTATTTATTCAACTTCCATTTATTAAATCAATTCATAGTAATTTCATGATTTATAGAATAAAATTTTATAAATTCATGAATTTTATTTGTCATTTATGAGTTTAAATTATAAAACTAAAATAAAAGATTAAAATACGAAGAGCATTATTTTTACAAATATATAAGGTCTATAAAAGGTTATTAATATTTATAAGTTTTTAAATATTTTAAAAAAACAAATAATCAAATTACAAGTTCTTATTAGATTTATAAAGTCTACAAAGATTTAAAAAAGAGAAGTTAAATTAAAATTAGAGTTTTAATAAATATAAAGTTTAAATTGTAATTATTATTTTATTTATTTAAATTATTTAATTTTATATTTATTTCAAATACTAATCATAATTCCCTTTTAAAAGAATTATAACTCACCATTAACACCATTCATAACCTACTTCTAACCTCAACTATAAAAGCAAGCCTTAGACCTCACTTTTATTTGCTCATTCTTTAAAAATCTTACTCTCATATCTTTCTTACATTCATTGGTTATGATCAATGTGAAGAATTTTATTTTACAAGAATTTTTAATACTAAGGTAATCTTTTATTACTTTTATATTATACATTTCAATCATTCTAACATCCAATTGTTCTCATGACTTTACGTTCTTACTATTATTCTTTCTTCTACCAAATCTCTTTTTATTTTAATCATTATCATTTGATCATTAACATTTTAATAATCACTAACCTTATAACAATCACCAACATTCTTAAATCAAGCTAACAACACACTAACATAAACAAACAATCCCGTTTGCATATGGACGGCTATGTTGCCGCATTCGGTTATTCCACAAGATTATTTTTATAAATTATGGCTATGACAAAGTCTTAGAATATTTTTATAACTCAAATGAAGACTAATATACCATATATTGACATAATAAATTGTTCTAACCCATTTCATGCTTTAACGATTTTAAAAATGCATATAAGTGCCTTACTATAATTCTGGCAGAATATAATTTTACTTCAACCAACCCTAACTTGATCATAACAAGCTAAATTTGAGTAAACTCAGACTCCAATGTTAAGTTCATTGAATTACCTTTTCAACGACAGTTTATACGTCTTCAAACTCAATCGCACGACTCAACAATATCCTTCACAAGATAAGTGCACATTTCAGCACCTTCTGTCTTGTGCTGCTTGTTTAACCTATTTACGGATCTTTTTATAAAAATGTTTCTGAATGAAAGTTGTCCGGGAGGCTTTGAAATAGTCAAATGTAAATTTTTATAATTTTATGAAACCGTTTTCTATTTAAAAAAACCTTTTCAAACACGTACCAAACATTTTGTCCAGAATCTAAAATTGGTACAATAATCGTTTATCAATCTACCTTTCGCTTATTGGCATTCCTAAGTGTCCTAACTTCTTGTAATGAATTCCAAACTCAAGTTATTGTTTCTTTTTATCATTTAGGACATCACCTTTCACTCTTGAACATCAAAGCTTTCTTATGTACACTACTATCATCATTATACCATGTGAGTTTCCTTGCCCCTTTTTATATTATTTCACACCATTTTGGGGTGGAACATGTTAAACTTATCAACTTACACTTGTAAACGTTTTTATACTTGTAACACACTTGAAATTCATACTTATATTTTGTCATGGTTATTTGTGTTATTGTAAGTTTTATATGAGATACATTATATGTTGACAATCATTAACTATTGCTAGCCTGGTGATGTCATAGATCTATGGGCCTGACAAATCTATTTGGTGCTAAAGCCGATATATTGTCGGCTCCTTATGACGTATGACTTGTTCATCATGGGAATCAAGTACACTTAGCCAATCGTATAAACTTGTAAACTTGTAATCAGTCGAGGTTTGATTGTAGCTATATGTGTTCTATAAACTTGCATAATTTGACATGAATTGCTACTTGTAAATCTTTTTATATTTATATGTATGTTTAACCCATGGAAACTTACCAACCTTCAAAGTTGACCTTTTATTTTTAACATGTTTCAGGATTGCTACTTGAGGAACTCTTCTTGCTCATATAGGATATGGACGTAGTTTAACTAAACATCTAATGTTGTTGTTTATATCCTTATTGTATTTTAATAACTTAATTGTCAAGTATTGTACAATGAAAAATGGTATTTAATATTCCAACTTATTTAGTTCCATGTGCTATGAACAATCGTTTCACATTCGTCTGCCCCGATGATTCCGTCGTTGGTTGGGGTGTGATAACGTCAGTGTCTGAGATTCCATGGAATGAATATATGCGATCAATTCAAGCTCGATTTACTTCTACTATCATTGAGGATGCGATGGGAGCTTTTAAGGCTTTGAATCAAGCTGAAGATCTCAAAGCGTATTGTGATAAATTCGATTTACTATTGAATAAGGTGGGTATTCCGGAGGAATATGAGGTCAGTCTCTTAATTGAAGGATTGAAGCCAGATATCAAATGTTATGTTCAATTGTTCAAACCAAAACTCTTGCGAGAAGCTCGTTCTTTGGCTACATTACATAATTTGGCCAATTCAACAATGGCTAATAGCAAGTCTACCTACAAATTCACCACTAAACCTATCACTAGCCATTCAATTGGTACTGGTTCTAAATTTCCTTTACTACCTTCCCCACCAATCAAAGCCAATCCGATTAATACCTTCAAGCCTTTTAAATGACTCACTAGTAAAGAATTCAATGAAAAACAGACGAGAGGAGAATGTTTATGGTGCTTAGAAAGATATACACCAGGACACAAGTGTAACAATTCAAATCAATTATTCCTTCTCGAAGTGGTTGATGATCCGGAGGAATATGTTGAATTGCATAGTTCTGAATGTCCTATCGAAGTACCTACGGAGAGTCAAGATCCCCACATTTCTTTGCATGCAATCACAGGTATTCATTCTTATTCCACGATAAAAAAGGTGGGTGCCTTGGGTACTAAACAGTTACAAATTTTGATTAATAGTGGATCCACTCATAATTTCATCAATCAACATCTTGTAACTAAACTCAATTGCTCAACACAAGTAACTGATGCAGTTCCAGTTACAGTTGCTAATGGTAATCAATTATGTTGTGTCCAATTATGCAAAGATTTCTAATGGTCAATGCAAGGGAAGTGGTTTAAAGCTGATATGTTAGTGATTCCCCTTAGCAACTATGATGTAGTTCTTGGGATACAATGGTTACAAACCTTGAATGATATTGTGTGGAATTTTAAATCCCTCACTATGAAATTCTCGGTTAATGACCAACCTATTGTATTGAAAGGCATTTCTAGTGCAGGAGTGTATGCATGCACTATGGAGAAGTTAAATTCTTATTTGCATTCTCCCTCTCAGTTGATTCATTCTCATTTATTCAATTTACAAACTGAAGGAGGGTTTCAGCATAGTCCTTCGGTTCTATTAATTCTGCCAATGATGAGATGACTAATTTACTTCTTGAGTTTCAAGACATTTTTTATGTTCCTACGGGATTACCTCCAAAAAGAGATTGTGACCATCGGATTCTATTGAAAGATGAAACCATCAACCTAAATCTCAAACCATATAGATATCCAAACGCCCAAAAGACAGTGATTGAATAGATGACTCAAGAATTATTGGATTTAGGGGTAATTCGCAATAGCACCAGTTCATTTGCAGCCCCAGTAGTCTTAGTCAAGAAAAAATATGGTACATATCGTATGTGTGTTTACTACAGGCACCTTATTGAAGCCACCATTAAAGATAGTTACCTTATCCCTCTCATTGAAGAGCTACTTGATGAGTTAGGAGGAGCTTCCATTTTCTCTAAACTGGATTTGCACTTAGGCTATCACCAAATACGTATGCATGATGTTACCATTTGGTCTTACTAATGCCCCGGTCATTTTCCAGTCTCTTATGAATCTCAACTTTAAGCCTGTTTTAAGAAAGACTACTCTAGTCTTTTTCGATGATATATTGGTGTATAGTTCTTTTTGGGAGCAACACCTCGTGGATGTGAAACAAGTGCTGACTATCATGAGATCTCATCAATTGAAGGCTAAACAATCTAAATGTTCTTTTGGTGGCACAAAGTTTTGAGTATTTGGGCCATATAATCATTGGTGATGGAGTATCGACTGACCCACATAAAACTGCAGTTGTGCAAGACTGGCCCATACCTACAACGGTGAAACAATTGCGTGGTTTTTTGGGTCTTGCCGGGTATTACAGGCGGTTCATACCAGACTTCTCTAGAACATTTGTTATTGAAACTGATGCATCAGCAAAGGGTCTAGGCGTAGTATTGATGCAACATGGCCACCCTATAGCTTTTATCAGCAAGGCGTTTTCCATCAAACAATAGGCTTTATCTGTTTATGAAAAGAAACTCCTAGCAATATTAGTGGCGGTCAAAACTTGGCACCATTATCTTGTTTTAAAGCATTTTGTGATCAAGACTGATCAACAAAGTTTGAAACATCTAATAAGTCAAAAGATAATTACTCCTCTTTAACAAACATGGCTGTCAAAGCTAATGGGATATGACTATGAGATTTCATACAAGAAAGACATTGATAGTAAGGTAGCTGATGCTTTATCAAGAGTGCAAGGGTTGGCCATTTTCACCCTCACTCTTAGTTCTATTAACCCAACATTATGGGATTGCATTCAATCTTCTTGGAGGAATGAACTTGTCCTCTCTAGCTTACTCTCCCAATTACAATCGGGTCAGGTTATTCGAAATAAACAGTGGGATGGCAAATTGTTGACAAGGAAAGGGAAAATAATCGTGGGCAATGATTCTAATCTTCAAGCTGATCTTATTCATTGGTGTCATGCTTCTTCCGCGGGTGGTCATTCTGGGTTCAAGGTGACACTTAAGCGCTTGAAGGAACTTTTTTATTAGAAGGGATGCTCAAAGGTAGTTTATCGTACAATCAAAGAGTGTGCTACTTGTCAGAGAGCCAAATATGAGACTATGGCTTCTCCTGGGTTATTAAACCCATTACCTATCCAACATCCATTTTCACTGACATACCATGAATTTTATCTCCAGTACAAGGCAAGAACACTATTTGGGTGATTGTAAACTTCAACCCGGGTACAATCTTCTCTTAAACTCCATCACAATGAGAAACTGAGTGCCCGATTTTATGGACCATTTTTGGTGGTGGAAATAATTGGTAATTGTGCTTATCGATTGGATTTACCCACTTCGGCTGCGATCCATCATACATTCCATGTTTCGTTATGGAAACTAGCTCATGGTGATAACTTTCCTATTATTCCTTTACCAACGGAACCTCGTTTTTCTCTATTACCACGTGCCGTGATTGATCGAAGGCTGGTCAAACGAGGTCATCGCCTTACTTCGCACGTGTTGGTTCATTGGCAAGATTTACCCTTGTCGGAGGCTTCATGGGAATTTAGTGACGAATTTAAACTTCGTTTTCCCTCTTTCCATTTTTGAGGACAAAAATGATCTTATCTGGGGAGTATTGTTAGGCACACATTGAATGTAAAGGACTTAAATACAACATTTAATAGTTCAGGGGCTAGTTGTGTACTTTCTTTATATTGTTAGTAATTGTAACGGTCATAACGGTAGTCGTAACGACCTTACCGATCTAATAATAAAAAGGGGCAAAGGCTAATCAATTGGTTAGCTCGTTATTGTGAATTCTTCTTCTTCTTTCTTCTTCTCAATTCGAGCCCTAACAAATACTCCTTAGCACAAGGATGACATGAGTGAATTGAAGCGACCAGCTAACAATTGACAAAGCACAAGCGGAGAACATAAGTCTCAACTTTAAGGCTCATTTCTTACTTTAATGTTGTCTTTGATGATATTCCATAGGACATTTGCAGGTTGTTTTTGTTGCTGAATTATTTTTTTTCGTTCTTGTCGTGTATAATAACCGTTGTAGCCAAGGCTAATCTGTCGATAATGCTTCATATGAAGTTGTTGATTACCATCCTTCGCAAATGATTACTAAGAAGGTTCCATTCAGATTGGATATCGCCAAGTTTAGTCGCCCTGCGATAAAAGACCACACTTGCTTTAAAATGGGAAGTCAAAAGAAAATATAAGAGTGGGATTCCAGACAAGCCTTCCCAAAAAAATGCATTTAGGTCACTATTAGGATGCCACACATTGCTTATATCTTGGGTTTAAAGTCGCTCCTTAGTAGCAAGCCAAAGGATAAAAGCATGTTGACATATATTTTGGCTAAACCAAGTGATTCTAGGCAATAGAAGCACTAGTTCTATTTGATTCTAAACCCTTATATTACTCCAAACTAAGGCAACATAAAAATTAACTTTATTGCTATCATTTTTCTTCCAAACAAATTTTATGCCTTTAAGGCACAAGAGAGGGGGAGGGGTGTCAAACAACAAAGAAAATGTAGACAATCACTCATCAGGCTATTTTCATGATTCATCACATATAACCTCAGAAACAAAAGAGCAAGGATTGAATTCAACTGCATTCATATTCCTGTAGGAAAGTTATTTGCACAATGGACCAAAAGGGTGCCAAACATCAAATCAAGTTTTTGAAGTTTGCCACAACTTTCCTATTCAACAATTAGTATTTCACGACATGACTCATTAAAAGACGGTGTTTATTTTTTTGGATTGACGGCTAAGCATATTTTCCTCTTCAACAAATACATATATGATGACGGACACATGGCTTCCCACTCGGCCCCATAACACATATGACCTCAAATGTTGCAATGGTTTATAAACCTTATCTTGGTTTAGAAAGCTAGTGTGATCATCAGCAATGTATGACTCTTCTTATCTCGTCATGCTCTACTTACTTTATCATATTGCACCCTTATACTAAAATATATGATTGTTATTCCTGGCTTAACCAAAAACTTATTATTGACCACTCAATTACTTATTTATCATCCTTTATCTATTGTATTCTCACGCTATAACTAAAACATTTAGACTTAGATCCGATCACCCATCGTCTAATATCAAGACCACGTGAGCTTTATTCTCTTTCTATTATTACATGTGTCTCAAGTGACTTATGAAGCTCGCATCTTGGCCATCCATTTGATTTGGACTTATCTCATAGTAAGTCTCTTTATGTTTCTCCTAAGTCTCTAAACACGACTTGTAATGCATGTAGTACTTTCAAGTCTACTCAATCACCTTTCTATCCATATGTGTGTTGTAGCATTTCATTTTTATATATTGTCTGTTGTGACATTTGGGGATCAACTCCTGCTATCTTTGCTTCTAGCTACTACTATTTCATCATATTTGTTGATAATCACAATCGGTTTACCTGTATGTATCATTTATCTATCCCTATCTAAATATTGACTCATTTTGTCATTTCTTAGTGTTTTCATACACTACTAAACACTCACAGTGTGTTGGTGCTTTTGAGCTCACTTGAGCCATAATAAACAAACTTCTCTCTCATTCAAGTGTTACATGTATTTCAAGTCTACACACCTCAACAAAATGTGGTGGTTGAGCTGAAAAACCACCACTTTTCAGAGATTGCCTGAGCCTTACATTGTCATTTGTATCTATTTCATAACTAATTTTATACCCGTCTTGTTTGAGTTTACAAAATTGAAACATTTATCACAAGAAAAAGTATCATTTAAATTGTATTTCATTCCATTTGTCTACAACCATAGTGATACATAAAATATTTTAAAACACAACCCTAGAAAATCAAGCATTGCTAAATTATTTAATAGTATTACCATTAATTCCAGTTTAAAAACAAATTGCAAATTTAAATTCTAAGCTTTCAAACACAAAACTTAAAAAAAATTGTATAAAATTACAATTGTAGAGCAAGAATTAGAAAAATAAAGCCAACATGATCTAAACATAACGTACTACAACTTAGTGAGTTATAATAAACATAATTGTACAAAAATAATTACTTCCATTTTGAGATGTCAAGCAACCCTCTTGGATTTCCAGGAACAAAAAAACTCAATGCATACATTGGACAGTAAAACAAATATGTTTATTCTTTCTTAAGCCACATATTTTACATATTCAAACCCAACCTCAATATGCACCTATGAATTTGGTCATGCTCATCATTGTTGATCCAAATAAGTGCATAATTCACAAACCTATCTCACTACATTGATTTTGACTTTCTTTAACTAATTATTTTGATTGCTACTAACAGTTATGATGCTTGTCATTTCATCCACTTTTAACTAATACTTTTTTGCAACTAACATAAAATAATTATCTCAAATATATCATTTGGGGTTTTTGTCTACACGTATACATTGTTACTATGTCATTCAGATAAATGCTACTAAAGTTGTGAGTAGTAATGATGATTGTACGCTCAATAATATTAAGATATGTTTTTTTTCAAAGATCAAGAGCATAACATTTTAATAAATTAGGTAACAATAGCAGTCAATTGGTGCTTAGTAACAGAAAGAAAATCTTACCATTAAACTATAAAAATAAAATAAAACAATTATAGTAAACCTACACAGGTGGTAAAAGAAAACAAACACATACAAGATCAAAATGAGGGGTCCTTCGCTCCACACCTCCACTTCACAATTGTACAATCCGAAATGAATAACCACCCGAGTTTCGCCCCATGAAAAGTAAGTTGGATCTTCACGATGCCTACAGATAAAAATAACAAATATTAGTTCATTATCAATTCATGAAGTATGTTAATTAATGATTCTACGTGATTTTAGAAGAGTAATGTCTAAATTATCAACAATAATTAAAAGAAAGCATGTTTGAGAAAATTATATGTTGGACTCATTTGAACACACCTTATTAGTTTGGAATTGGCAATGGCACTCCTCCCAACTCTATCAAAGGATTGAAGCTTTGGTATTCGCTTGGCACCTTATGGAAACTTTAGAATGCTTGATGTAAATGTTGCATCATTACGTATAAATAGGTTACAACCAAAAAGATTAGACAATTCAAGCTGAAATTAGAGTTCACACAGATATACGAACTTACTAACCTGATTGAGGATATGTATTTGCTATAACTACCATCCATGTAGAAGGGGAGGTCCTAATATCTCTGTATAAGTGGGATAACCACCAAAGAACAAATCTTGTAGGAGTTTGGAAGGAGGATGTGTATTCATGTTTCAAGCTGTTAACCTGAAAACAAATACAAGTTACAAAAGTCATTGTAAGGTAAATGTTTACATTTCTCCATGTTTAACGTCCACTTGACACATTACTACCAGAGCACAACTGCACAAAAAAAGTTCTAAAAGCTTTTCATTAACATTTTTTATAGTTTCAAGATTTTATAATTAAAAAAAAAACATAAAATGCCTAATAGGTGATGTTATTGAAATAAGCATGTCTTGCTACAAGATTTTTTGCTGTCTTTTTATCTACATAAAGCTGAAGAGTTTCCTCTGCTAATATGCTAATGTAGATCAAAACCATAGCACAACTAAATGTTAAGCCACAAAGGTAAAAACTTAAGATTACAATGAAAACATGTTTAGGAGTCTACACTAAACTAAATGGTTTTCTCATATATAGTACTTGGAGAAATAAACCAAATGCTCAAAATGATGTCTTGTTCTAGTTACATTATATACAAATTAAGTATTAGTCATGAAAAACCACAAAGCTCAATCCCGAGTAGTGTCACCAAAACAAACACCACAATCCCACGACCCTCTAAAAAATTAGCAACTTTCAGCCCAAGGCTCAAAGCTTTAATGGACCCCTCAACACATTGACTTCCAAAGTCATAACAATATATGCTTCAATATTGAGAATCCCATACCATTTAATCCAACATGAAAACAATTAAAGT
>BJCM01210189.1:0-15557 GCA_018326385.1 Flaveria bidentis | reverse complement strand
TCTGGAAATCCCTTTTGAGTTACAGAATGAGTCAAGAACGAGGTTCTTAAACTCAGTCCCTTGATCACTTCTAATTATTTTAACCTTGTGATCAATTTGATTTTCTATCTTAAGAATAAAATATTTTAACATTTTAGAAGTTTCATCTTTAGATCTTAAAAAGAATACCCATGTAAATCTTGTAAAATCATCAACAATCACAAGGTAGTATGATTTCCTTCCAATGCTCATTATACTTGTAGGACCAAATAAATCCATGTGCAGTAAGTGTAATGGAGTGGTGATAGAGTTAACAACTTTGGATTTATGAGATGTCCTGTGTTGTTTCCCTTTTAGGCATGCAACACAGTTATCTTTACAGAAAAATTTCTTTTTAGGCAAACCATGTACCAAGTTATTTTAGCCAATTTATTCATTGTCTTAAAATTTACATGACACATTCATTTATGCCATAGTGTTGACTCATCATCATCAGCTTTGGAAAGAAAGCATGACACTTCACCCATTGACGAAGCATTGTTCATATCAAGCTTGTACATATCCCCTTTCCTGAGAGATCTAAAAAGCATCAATTCCGGAGGAATTGTCATCGCGGGTTTGAGGATAATGCACTCATGTTCTATGAAGAACATTTGATTCTTTTGATCACAAAACTAAGAAACACTTAACAGGTTGTGTTCAAGATATTTGACAAAGTGAATTTTGATAACTTTTAATTTTCCATTGGATATACTTCCTCTGCCAGAAATATATCCTCCGGCCTCACCTCGAAACTGGGCAGGACCTTCATCACAATGTTAAAATTGTTGAATGAGAGATTTTTTCCCTATCATGTGCTTGGAGCATCCACTATCCATGATCCAAACATTGTTATTCTTATCATATGGATGTCCATACACATAAGATAAGATGATTAGTTTTGATTGGAAACCCAAGCCTTATTGGTCTTAGGTTCTTCCAATAATAGTGACATAATTAAACCAAAAGTTAAGCGTGGGGGTTCAATGGGTCTCATTAAAGAAGAGGTTTGGGCTGCAACATCTTTCTTGATCTTCCAATCCATCTTTTGGTTGATCATGGAGGATGAGCTTTTTGAAGCTTTTGCAGCATGGCATTCTTCCGAATCTTCTTTCTTTTCGGAAGAAGCCTTCACCACCCTTTCTTCTGAAGTAGTCTTCTTCTGGGATGGTTTCAAGGGAACTCTTTTATTCTTTTGATTCTTGACAGCTTTAGCTTCCATATCCATATTCCCTTCGAAAGAAGGACTTTCTTCCGAAAGCAACCTTACTTCAGAAACCAACTTTCCCCGTTTCATCACTTGAACCATTTGATAAGGTCCAAATGAGAAACCTTCCGTGACTCCTTCTCTTTTAACATTATTTGCATAATGTGTGCTAGCAGGATTGTAATAACAATCTTTGGCCATGTGGTTTTGCAAACCACATATTATGCATGCGATGTTAGTCTTCTAGGAACTTGAGGATTGATGTTTCTTGTTCTTTTTCTCTTCATCAACAACCATTCCCTTTAACTTTTGATACTTTGGTAGGACAGGAGTGTTGGTCCTACACCCCTTTCCTAAATCAGAGTTACCTACCACCTAGAATCCAGCTGAGATGAATACACCCTTTTGTTTTGGATCAATATCAGCTTAAACTTAGCCATTTTCTTGGAAGTTCTTCTTACTACTTTAGCTCTGCTTCTTCTAGCTTTGGTGGATAGGATTTGATCATCACCGGTAGGAGTGGGTTGATTTACCTATTCATTCCCTATGGTGGTTTCTAATATTGTATCATTCTTCAACTCAAGTGAAGACGGATCAGCGGATGGGACCTCTTGCTTTTTAGTACCATAGCCTGGTTGTCTTATGGACTTATAAGAGTGTGGTGGAGAAATTTTATTGGTCCCCAACCCTCCTTTGTTCTGATAACAAATTTTGGAGTGGGAGTATGATGCAATAATAGCTTGGAAGTTTTGCTCAGAAATAGCATACTTCCTTACTTAAGCCTCAACAGTGACAAGCTGTGCTTGAGCCTCAAACAATTTGGATATTAAATCCTTTATTTGAGTCTTATAGTTTGTGTGTTCATGTTTTAATAAGGACACAGTTTTCTCCAACTCCTCAATTTTTCTTTGATATTCAGATTCAGCCCTTATAAAATCAGATTTTAAAACATTTAGAGACTCAATGTCGGATTTAATCTCCATATTGTAACCCTGATATAGTTTAACCTCAGCGATACATGCAAGAGTACAGAGATGTTCATATACCTTATTGTCATCTGTTCCTGCCATGAGTGCTTAAGCAGGAGTCACATCCTGTACCATAAAGCTCCAGTCAACTTCTTGAGCCATTGCAGTTGTCTCTGTTGACTTTCCAGTAGGCTTTGGTGTAGAGGGATGTGTGGAGGCCTGTGGGGTTCCTGGATTTGACTTGGGAGCCTTGCATTCCCTTGAAAAATGACCAAGTTGGTTACAATTGTAACATTTGGCCTTAGTTTTGTCAAACCCAAATTTGCTGTTGGTTGGGTTCTGGGGAAATCGCCTTCCAGTTCTCTTGAAGAACTTCTTTGCTCTGTAGGTTAAGAGAGCCATTTGTTGGACTATGTCCACATACTCCACATCATTTGGACTGAAGCACTCTAGATCATCAAAGCAATATTGATAATCACTAGAATGTCCACTTCTTGAGTCAAAGGCACAGCTGTCCTGAAAGGAACTATGCTGAGCCTGTTGAGACCTTGGAGTCTCAGGAAATGTAATGTATGGTCTAGAAGAGCAACATGGTTGCTGGGTGTATGCAGGTACTATTGAGGTTAGGAGGGTCCTGAGCCTTCAGCAACTATTAGAGTGTTGCTAGTAGGAAGTCTCAAGGGCCTGCTTGTCTGATGGTCTCTTTTGTTTTCCATTTCCAAACGGTATCTATCAACGATGCCATACAGTTCAGTCATGGTGAGGGTGTTCAGTTTTTCTATCCTCTTAATAGAGACACAGTATAACATCCACTCATTAGGGAGTGCACTTATGAACTTTCTTGTGAGGTCTCTAAGTTCAAGAGTAATTACCACAGACTGAAGGGAGAAAATGAGATCCATGTACCTGAAGTACTGCTGGCTAAGGGTCTCTCTAGGAATGTAGGTGAAGTTCTCGAACTGCTACTTCAGTGAGTCCTTCTTGGAGTCATCGGAGCTGGAGTACATATTAGCAAGTGCATCAAACAGTTCTTTTGCTGACTTGAAATGCTCAAACCCTACCATGATGGAGTTGGGTATTGCATTCATGAGAATAGTCATTGCATTGCTGTCAATGTCTAGCTTCTTCCGGTCCTCATCAAAGTAGTCTTCAACGGCTTTCTCTATCATGGCACTGTTTCCACCGGGTGCTGCCACCTTAGGTTTATACGGGCCATTGACAATATATTGCCACATCTTGCTGTCTTGATACCTGATGAAACCTTCCATGTGTTAGCTCCATGACCTGAAGTTTTCAGGGGTGATTATGGGTGCTTTAGTCATCGTCCCCATTTCAGCTTCAGACTTGTTGAGGGCCATTTTGAGTGTGGTATAAGGAGAAGTGAAAAAAAAGTTATTAGGATGGTAATATCTCACAATAAAGAGCCTAAAATACTCTGATACCAATTGCAGGATCGGTTTTGTCACTTAACACTTAGATTTCTCTCAAACTCACTTATACTACACACGGATCAAATGAAGCAGAATCTCTTCTAAGAGTTGATAATAATATAATAAGTAGAAAAGAACACAAAGAAGTAATTTTCAAGGTACTTGTATATATTACTTCTCAACTCAAAGTATTACAAGACTCTTACAAGCATACTACATGAGTTACAATGAGAAACTATATATACTACTACCTACAGCTGGATATACTTTGATACTAGCTGGAAACCTAAGACTAAATCATATACTACAATGCTAGAGTTAAGGTATCTTAGATAAAGTATTATCTAAGATTATGGTAGTCATAACATGTCCATGACTTACCTTTTGTCACCAACTAAAGTTGGCAACTGTGCTAACTGGTAAAGGTGAACAGTGGAATAAAGTATGGTCAACTACATGGCTTTTGAGAAAACACCATGTAGTATCTAAAAGGTCTGCAGCGGAGTGTCAGAGACACTATACTTATGTCCACTAGTTCATAGTAGTGTCTTCCGAAGGTTAGTTGGCTTCAGAAGAACAAGTTCTTCCGAAGCCACTTATACTTCGGAAGAGGCTACTTCCACGGATGCTTGAGGACTTCTTCTTTTCTTTATACTTTGAAAGTTGACTTCTGATCTTTTCTTCTAAGTCTTGATCTTCGAAAGTGAATACTTTGTCTTCGAAAGTAGAGTTTATCTTCGGAAGTAGAGTTTATTTCGGAAGTTGATCTTGCACTTTGTCTTCGAAAGAACTCTTTTTCCTTCAGAAGTTCCACACTTAGCATCGGAAGTCCTTTATTAGTTGTACCAAAATAGTCTAAGTGATTTGGTTTTGGTTGCACCAGCCTTCTTCTTGATCCAACAGTTAGGTTTGCTGATGCGGGGTTGGGTTGCGGATTCGGTAACAGTGGGTTCACTGATGGTAGAGGTAATTGTGTTAGGTTCTGATTGTTGAGAAGTTGGTGAAATGATGGCTGATGTAGTGATGTTAGGTGCGATGTGGTTGGTGGGTGGGGAAACAATATTAGTTGGGTTGGTATTAGATGTGTGGTTTGTGGGTAATAAGATTGTAGTAGTGGGTGAAGATGGTGATATTCAAGAATGGTATTTGAATTATTAGGTGGAATGGGTAGAACAGTGTTGGGTGTGGATTGTGGTTGATGTGAAGAAGGAGATTTAGTGACAATTGGAATGGTGAGTGGAAACCATTCTAGTGGGTTTGATGGGAGTGCTTGATTATTTGTAAGTTTTTCATAAGGAAATTAATCTTCAACAAAAACAACGTGTCTTGAGCTGTAAATTTTATTTGAGGTGGGGTCAAGTGCATAGTAAGCACTTTGAGAGGGAGAGTTTCCAACAAAAATACATGGTTTGGATTTTGGATGGAGTTTGTGAGTAGAGTATGATCGTAGCCAAGGGTAGCAAAGACAACCAAAGCTTCTTAGTTTATCATAGTTAGGTTGCTTATTAAATAGTTTGTGATATGGTGACGTGTTTTGAAGAGTCGGTGTTCGGAGACGATTGATGAGATATGCGGTTGTGGTTAGTGCAAATGGCCAATAGTTAACGGGTATTTTAGCATGGGTGAGGAGAGATAACCTAGTTTTGACAAGGTGGTGGTGTCGACGTTTGGCATAACCATTATGCTCGGGTGTGTGAGGAGGTGTGGTAAGATGAGAGATACCTCGAGATTGAAGGTGAGAGGAAAGTTTAATGTATTCACCATCGTTATCGGAAAAAAAATTGTTTGATGGTAGTTTGAAAATAATTTCCAACCAAGTTTTGAAATCGAATGAAGATGGATAAAGAATCAGATTTATTTTTAAGTGGATATAACCATAAATATTTGGTAAAAGGATCGACAAAAATTATATAATATTTGTAGCCATCGATCGAAGTGACGGGTGAGGACCAAACATCCGAGAAAATTAGTTGTAAAGGAGCGTTGGAAGATAAAGTGGAATTATGAAATGGCAATTTATGACTCTTGTTTATATGACAAGAGTTACAATTGTTGTTGGAATGTGAAATACAATTAACATAAGAAGATAAAACTTTTAGTATCTAAGTGCTTGGATGTCCCAGTCTATTATGCCAAAAGTTGGATGTTGTCTTTTGAATTGTGAAGGTGGATGCTTGTGTGATAGATGGAAGAGATGTTGAACGAAGTTCATAAATCCCTTGTCTAGTTTTTCCTTTAAAAAGTGGGAGATTCGAATTTGGATCCTTGATAAGAAAAACAAATTGAAAAAATTCAATTAGGACATTATTGTCGGCACATAAACGAGAGATTGAAATAATATTCCTAGACATTGTAGGAACACATAAAACACATTTTAAGTATAAGAGTAGTTGTTGGTGTGTGAATAAAAAGTGAACCAATATGAGTGATTTTAAGAGATGAACCATCACCAATTACAAGCTCTTCGGTTCCATCGTAGGGTGCATGAAAAGCTAATGTATTGAGATCGTCAGTGTTGCTCCACTATCCACTAACCAATTAATGTTGGGGTCGTTTTGCATGGTCATCATATTAACTTGTGGTGAAGATTAAATTTGAGAACCATGGGTAAAAGGAGGTACTGTAACATGTGGCATCAACTTCTTGAACACATGACGATTTGTGAGGGTATGACCTTTGATATGGCACCATTGGCATTTGCCAAGAAAGGGTCGGTTGGTATTAAAGGGAAAACCCACATTTTGTGGGGTGGGAAGAAGAGGTGCCAATGAGTTGTGCGGAGATGACGAGTTACGTCCATTCCATGATTTGTTGTTGTTTCGACCATGAGCCATGAAAACGGATGCCGGTTGGTTTAAGTTGTTATTAGATGTAGCGGAGTGGGTGATGGTGATTTCTTGGTTTATTAATTTTTCATGCAACTCGTTAAATGAAATCGGGGAGTTACAAGCATGAATGACATCAATAGTTGGTTTGTAGGTCATTTGGTGTTTTGTTAACAGTGAGGGATTCATCGTTTGAGTTAGTCATGGCGAATGGTATGAAAAAAATAGGCTTGAAGGATTGAAGGGAGCTTCTGTGATGATAATCAGATCGAATGCTCTGATACCATTACAAGAATGGTGATGGCAATTGGAAAACAAGAGTATGTTTTATTGTGTACATAAAAACAATATATAAAGCAATTACAAATCCTCAATTAGTGGAAGAATATATGCAAATAAATTAATACAATAACTACAAACAAATTCTAATAATAGAGACGGTGATTGTGGGTTTGATTGTGGTTGATCAAAATAATTTAAAGTATTTAAATTATTCTTCAACGTTAATACCCTACAGGGTAACCAAGTCCCTAAAATTTAATCAAAACACTTTCAAAAAACCTTAAGAGAAGCTATTATATATTCTCTACACCACCTAGAAATTAATCTAAAATAAATAATAATCCTTAAACTTGTATCATCAATCTGATACCTTGTGTGAACATTATGAATAGGGTTAGAGTTATGGAGGCATTTTAATGTTGTATCATATTGCCATCATGGAGATTAAGCTTGTCATAGTGATCAGATATGAAGGAGCCATTTTGAGTAGTTGAATAATTTGTTTGTTTAAGTTATATATCATTGAACCATCAACTTTATTGTATGTTTCTTTAAGCTCATACCATACTTCAAAAGCTAATTTTGAAAATATATTCCCAGCGTACAACTCTTCAGAAATTGAATTTAAGATCCAGGAAAGTATAACAAAGTTTCACCTGTTTTATTGTGTACTTAATATTGGATCATTGATGTTTTTAACACAAGAACCATCAATGAATCCTTATTTTTTTTATAACTTGTGGTCAATTTCAATCAACTTGCCCAAATTGTGGAGTCATCAGTACCCTTGAGTTCTATATGGACTATTGAGATGTTACTTGTGTCAATTGGATGAAGATATGTTTTTTTGAGAATTTTCAGTCAATTAGAACTATTTTATAGAATTTTTTGGTAATTTATTCTTCCAACAGTAATCAATAATAAAAACTAAATCCCGCCCCCCTCCCAAAAGAAAAAAAAACGTGAATGATCAAATTTACCACAAGCATGCAGCTTGAAACCAATGAAACCAATAGAAGACTTGATAAAAGAGACCTATCCAAGTGCTAGATTCCTATGCCTTTCATAACACTATTGGTTCATTTTAGTATCTGGTCTTTACTCGTCTTGAATAGGCTATGAGTAAGGTTTCGGAGTTTCTCCAAACCCCAATAGACAAACATTGGGTTGCCAATAACATTTTATCTGGTATGGTATCCTAGAGGTACCATCTCTTATATATGGTTTAACTACCAACGGTTCATAAATTTTAAGCTTCATGCTTATGCTAATGCAGGCTATCAAGATGCTTGACTCTCCACAATGAGCTATTACTTGGCTATTGGGCTAGTCTCATTAATTAGTTGGAGCTCCAAGAACCAACACATTATTACTAGGACTAGTACCAAGGAAGAATATCAAGCATTGGCTCATACATTTGTTGTGATTAGATGGGTGATGTCTTTTATACACGAGTTTCATAAATTTTAAGCTTCATTCATCTAATCGATTTTCACTCCTTAGGTTTAAGCGACACACTACTATGAACGATTAGCTTGCAGGGGCTTCTTAAAGTATAATGATACTAAACATCATTTACTAACTACTATAATTACAATTCATTTAGTCATTTCAGTTTACTATAAACGAAGAGCCTTAGTATGCCTTTTAATATTTCAAACATTGGTTAGTTCTGATATACGGGCTATATATATGTACTTTAGGATCTCTGGTAATATACGTACATGAAGATCTTTGTTATCACAATGCAAAGGGAAACAAAGTCGATAAAAAAATAACTTGCGAATTCACTAATCTGCCAAATGGTAATGAGAGGATTAATTTAAAATAGGTTTAAACTAAGACGAGATGTAGCTGGGGAAGTCACAAAGCATAAAGCAAGAAAGGTTACATTCAACAACCGGATATTGATTTTGACGAGGGCTTTCCACCGGTGGCTAATAGAAACAATACACCTTTTGGTTGCTTAATCAGCAAAACTCGGTTGGGAAGCTCATCACTTAAAATGTCAAAACCGGATTGGGGTCTAACTCCTAATTTAACTAGACGGTCTGTTCCGATTTTCAAAACAATGGATGTAGATAAAGAATGCTAGAATGTGTAGATAGAATAATAGATTTAGGTACCATTTTAAAAACCCATATTGGGGTTTGATTCCCAGTTCAATTAGATGGTCCGTTCTGTTTTTCAAAGCAATGGATATAAATAAAGAAAGCTAGAATTTGTAGACAAAATATACTATATAGAGATAAATTCAATTTTGCCCTTTGAGGTTTTACAAAGTATCAATCGTCATCCAAAAGATTATAAACATCAATTTATTTTTAAAAGTTTCATAATTTATTTCAATTTAAATCCAAAACTTTCATGAGGTGTTTCAATTTAAATCCTAAATAATAAAGCTTTTGCATTGAAAACTTACGAAAATTTTGTAGTTAAATTGATGTTTTTAGTATTTCAAAAGAAAATAATTACTTTTGTTAAACTTTAAAGCGTATGAAATTCCCAAGCGAATTTTGATTGAATTCACTTCAGGGGCATCAGAATCGACATATCGGTCTATTATCGCCATAAACCACTCCATCTAACTAAAAAATCAGATTTTGTTAGTATAGATCGAACACCACAAAATTCAATCAGGCTTCACAAATATTAAGACGGATAGTATAAAATTCAACAAGATAGCATAGATTTTAAAACACGCTACGGTTTTAAAAAATAGTTCAAAACATTCTTAACCTTATTAGACAAAAGGTTAACCTTATTAGACAAAAAGTTAGTTTTTAGGTTAACCTTCGCAATAAATTATATATTATACGAGTCTAGTATGAAGAAAAAATTTCCAATACATCAAAGGAAGAGAGTGTTGATGGTTCAATGACCCGTCAATGATGTAATTAACGGTTAAAAAAGAAAAATGAATAGAGTAACTAATGGAGATGGTCGGTGGGGCTCGTCAGTGAACAAATTATCCGTCAGAAATAAAAATGAAGGGAGTGGTCATCAGGTGATCACGCCATTGGACCATATATCTATCATGCTAATTCAACTCAGTGAACTCCCATACGGTAAGTCCACTCATTCTATTTAATATATTCATTAAGACGATTATATAACTTATTGGATGGGCATGAATGGTAGGTATATCAGACTATAGAATAGAATATTACAATAAATTCACCTTCACCACTTCAAAGTCCCTTTATTATTATTATCTCCACACTAGCAAATTAATACCAAAACCAAAAAGCTTTATGCTCGTTTCGACCATAACACGCTATACACCCTAACAAGTTACACCAACCATCCAACGCTCAGTACACATAGTCACCTTCCGAGAAGAAACTCTTGCCTCTATACCTCACTTCCCCATCCATATCAGGCTGCAAACCATACACAAAACACACGTAAATGTAAATACATATCGCGATTCGATCTAAAAGAAACCTAGCTTATATACATATATACATATATATGTATGCATACACATTGAATGAATTCTTGAGGTTGGCTTTCATGCAGGTAATCATAGCTCGAAAGCGCGTCCGGGGCGCTGTCTTGAACATATTTATCAGCAGTAAAGAGGATGTCATCTTGATTCGAGGTGAACACATCTTTCTTAGGGACATAAAACACGTTAACTGTTCTATCTCCTATATAGAACGGTCGAATGTAGTGCTGATACACATATGCAGCACCACTGAACTGTGGTATAACCAACCAGCATGTTATAACAAGTTTTGCATATGACCAGAATGGGATCCTATAAGATTACACCAAGTCGACGTTGAATCAAATCGAATCGAATTAAACTGTTGTTACATAGATCAATGTTCAGTTGTTACAAAAGATGATATACCATTCAATAAGCTGGGCAAAGGTGAGCTCAAAGAGTGTTATCAAAGAATACAACACCCAATATGTGAGCCATTGTTGATCATCTGCAACGTTTTTGGTCTCGATAGCTCGAATAGACGCGTATCTGATGAATAACACAAACTAATAATAATAACACACCTGGATACCGTTAGACTATAGGTTATCTGATGATTACAAGTGATTAAAAAAGATAAAACTGGTGAACTTACAGAGGGTAAGCTAAACTGATTACAGGCCTGCAAGTTTCAGTGATATTTATACATGATCAGCTTAAACAAACATATAATTATCATCATCCAATATGTGCATATATGAGAAAAATAGATTAATACCCTCCAAGAACATCAATGTTTTGAGCAATAAGTAGTAACAAATCTCCAGCTGCAACTCCAGATCTACCCATTTTTTTTGTAATAATTAAAGATAAAAGAAGAGAATGATGAAGAAGAAAGAAAGTTATAGTTTTACTTTAAAGTTTGATGAGGTGTGGAGTGTTAAGTCGGCTGAGAGAGGAGAAGGTGACAGGTGTTTATTATTCATCACAACATTAAAATTCGCTCCTGAAGAGTACGTCATAGAAACATAGGGATATGTAACACTGTCATTCTTCTAAATGAAAAATATAATATTAAATTCGAATTAAAGGGGATTAAGTATAAAGATAGTTGCTTCTTGGCTCACGTGTGCTACTTTCAAGGCTCCCACCGCATCATAGCAATCCATCAATCACAAGCGTATAATATATTAATTAATATTTGTTATTCGGACGTATTTATAATCACGTTGGTTGTCCTATATTCACGTATATATACAGCCGTATAAAGTAGCATAGAATGCACTATGAGTATAGGGAACATATACAAACAAATAATCGTATAATCATATAACATCAAAGCAATAAGAGGCTGATTAAGGAAATAGATTTCGTTTATCTAGCCTCCTCTAAAGCTCATATTCATGAATTTTAGTCATCAATCTCTATTATTTGATGAATCTTAAACTAAAAAGGTTTAGAAAATAATTTTGGATTGTTGAATATCATATGCAAATTTAGATTATATGTTTGTTAATTTCATAGAACATTTTAGGTTCAATGAACTATTTTACAGGCTTTAGATTTTTTGAATTGCATCAATATATAATGTAATACGTTATGTATATATGGAAGATATAAGTGAGTGAAAGATATAAATGAGTGAATATAATGTTTACAGTCTTAAATTTTGACCTCTATATAAACACGGTTATATCATTATTGTTATTATTAGACAGTAATGATCATCAAAACGGTTATTGTCATTATTAGACAGTGATCACTAGAAAAATGATTTCAAAATAATAATGATAAGGCATTGTAAGAAAGACCTCTTGCGATCATTATTGTTATTATTAGACAGTAATGATCATCATTAGCAAACCGGTTATTGTCATTATTAGACTCTAATTATCATCGTTATGAAAATGATTTCAAAATAATAATGATAAGGCATTGTAAGGAAAACCTTTTGCAAACCCGGGTTTTCGAAGCTTCATTCATACACAATCAAGAAACCCGTTTTTTGCACATCTCCCTGCGCGCGGGTAGATGCTTGTAAAAACCACAACATTCATACCAGCATTCGACATCTCATTCAATATAAACTAAATAACCATTTGTTCCCACACCAATATAGGACTAAATACCATTCTCATCAAGATCACACAACAATTTAAGATTTCGACATCTCATTCAATATTCATACCAACTGTCGCGTTATTTTCAAAACAAATGCTACTAATCTCGTTGAAACATCAAGGTGGATACGAAAAGCCTGAAAACCACAAGGTCAACACGAAGAGTTCGTTTTAATAATGATTATAAACGGGCCATCATTGGTTGGTGGAACACTAGCTACATGGGCAAGCACCTTGTTTATGATGATAACAGTTTTAGATAGTAGATCCGACAAAGAACACGATTACTCCAATGCAAAGGGTTTTCAACTTTGTAAAAGATATCATCGCATTGATCAACTAGCTAAATACTTGCAAATGTCTGAGAAAAGCATGCATGCAGGTTAGTGTCCAGAAATATATTTATGTAAACTAACAACGAGCGAGATTCGATAGTTATACAATTGACACGGAACGATACATGGCTTCTCAGTGTACTAGGTAGCCTAGAGTGAAGTAATTACCAAATGCATGTCGCGTCAATACATGAAAGGTGATCATCCAGGTCCAATAATTATGCTTGAGGTGGTGGCATCATAAGATCAGTAGTTATAGCATGCTTTCTTTAGAGCTGCAATTTCAAACAACAAGATGAACGTGGTTGCTTAGTCATCAATATTTTGAGGTTATAGGAAAGCTATATTGGACAATTACTTAGTATCTCACAGATAGGTATAATTACTTAATATTTCGTATCTCACTGATGATATATGCATATATTCTAATTATCCTACTTTTGTCAAATCGTATATGTGCCCAAAATGTGATAACAAAAAAGTTCAAAGCAACACAAGAATTTGCTACAAAAGATATTGCACTAGCCTTTGGTGTGTTCAAACATGGATGACGTATAGTAAAAAGCGTGACAAAAGCATGGGAGCTATATAGAATGCGTCTTGTTATCATGTATGAGTGCACTATCTTGCATAAATAACTAAGGGCTAAATGATTTATGAATTTGACGAAGATGATCAGCTAGAAGCGACGGTTGGAATAAAAAAAAGTTAGTGATACCTAGCATAGTTTTTTTTAGTTTTTAATTTATATTGATGTTGGAATTTCAATTATTATTTTATGTTTAACATTAATACAATTTTAATTATTAACAAAATATGACGTTTTTAATGAAAACACTAAAAACGTGAAACCAAGCCTCCTAAGTTTGAAGGTATGTGGAAAATAAATGGAATCTGATGTAGTGGTGTGCAAGGTTGTTGAACATGAAACCACACCTAGTGGCCTTAATATCGTCCAAAAGTGACAAAAGATGTAACATCTACCCCTGACAATTCATAGGCCTTTGAAATTCTAATTTGATTCTCATTCTTCCCTCAAGAACACACATTATGTTTGATAATTTCAGACGGGTGTGTTAATGGGTCATTCATTCAACGTTGCGTCAAATTTGGTTCCAGGTTACTTTCTTTCTCAATCCAGTGCTGTCTCTTGGTTCCATTCCCTAAATTGTTATAAATGTCATACTAGTTTTCTTTAACTATTTGTCCTACCGAGTTTCTACTTTTTAACAACTTTTTAAACTCATTAATGCAATATAGTCTTGCATTTATATAAGGCCCACATCAAATTTTTAAAGGGTAATCGCTCGTGTAGGTACAAGGCTATATACAAACCGGATTAGACCCAACTTAATGTTTATGGGAGCGCTCATATCTCTAGTAATATAATGTTGAGAGTGTATAACATAAAATGTATAAAAAAGAGTTATAAATGAAAAACAATTTAGGCCCAATTCAATATTTGCAGGCTTTAGGTACTTTGAGCATTCACATCAACTCTTATTTCTTCCCTCATCTTCAAATATATGAGAAATATCAGAAATCATGTAATTTTATTCTCACATTAGATGTCTTATTCTTCATCTCAATCCCTTAAAATTTTTAAGGTAAACTATAGCAATCCTGCATATTTGAGAGGGTTAATATTCATCCCTCATATCCTCTTTTAATATTATTTGTAAGTAATTGTTAGTAAAAAAGTGTAAGGTTTATGAAAATGCTGATGCATCTAAAACATCTAAATTCTTCATGTGTGCATGCACTAAAGTATAGAAGTAGAGATGTTTCGGAAGTTTTACACCATGCACTAGAAAAATACTCTAATTGTAAAATCTTCCAAAACCATGACCAACATCTTCCGAAACTATGACCAACATTTCCGAAGCTTAAATTGAAGTCTTCTGAAGCTTCAAAGACAAAGTTTTTCGAAGTCAAGAAGTGAAGGCAGATTATCTTCTGAAGACATTTGAATACATGTTTTATTTGAAGTACTTTACCATAAAGCTGGACCACTTTCCGCTACAACTCTGTTGACTCACCAACTTTCACAAGTTGGTGAACTTTTATCCTTTTTATAATATATTAGGATGAATGGTATGTCATAGTCACAAATCAAAAAACAATCTGTCTTTTGACTCTACATTTGATTTTGTTGTCTAGTTCAAATGTTTCCAGCTGACCTTAAAAGTATGGCCAACTGTACAATGTAGTATAAAGCATCTTAGGTATTTTATAACTTTCTTTGTATGCTTTAACACTTGTAAAGAACTTGAGAGCAGTATATAGTATTTTTGAAACCATTTACTTGTGTTGTTTGTTCTTAGTTCTGTTTCATATTTATCTATGTTCTAAGTATCATTCTAGTGTATTACCAATTTTCTATTTGATTTGTTAAGTGTTCTAATAACACTCTTCTCATTATGTGCTTATGTTGTAAGTGACCAACCCTTCTAAACAATCCTACGAAAAGAGTTGTTAAGAAAAAGAAGTAATATTAAAAAGAAATAAAAAATAATATTTAATCAAATAATGATACGTAGGAATGATATTTGGAATATTTTTGAAAAATAAGAAATAAATTTAAAAAATGATAATTTTAGTTAAATCGCAAGATAGAGGATAAGTAATTTAGTATGAATTTAATTACAAATTCAGGTTAGGCCCAATTCAATTTTTATGGGCTTTAGGTCTAAATTTTTCGCTCTAAAAATTTCAAATTGTATCAATACATTTTATGTCATATTGTCTTTCTACGTTTTAATCTAGATTTTATAATTCGTGTTATTTTAACAGATAAACGAGTAAATAGAATCACATTTCCTTTCAACTTTCTTTACATTTTATTTCATTGTTTACCTTATACAACATATAACATTAGTTAACAATAACGATTGTTTATGCCTCCGGTTATTAAGATACTCATTTAAGTTATTTGAACA
>BJCM01210188.1:0-19243 GCA_018326385.1 Flaveria bidentis | reverse complement strand
TTGAAACTGGTATATATAGGCCTCGGCCCATATTTGATGCGACTGGGCCCATTCGTGCGATTGGACCATCCGTACGGTTCAATCATACGACTGAACCATGCGTATGGTTCAATCGTGCGACTGGAACATACTTATGGTTCAGTCTTACGAATGTCCCAATCGCATCTCTCAGTCGCACGGCTGGTCCATTAGCATGGCTCAGTCGTACGACTGAGTCTCATTCGCATATGCTCCTGCGAATGACCCAGTTTCATGTGTTTACAACATATCAGGTGTATTACATTAAGCTTAGACTATTCGACAAGCGACGGACACACTATATATGACTATATATGCTCCAACAATTGGTTGGTGGCGGTGGAGGCGTATGGCCGGTTTTCGAGGCGCGACTGGTTGTCGCGGTCGATTGTTGGCGGTGATGGCGGCAGTGGTCGGCGGTATGTAGTGGAGATGACCAATGGTCATTTAGATATGACGGTTTGCAATGGACGATAAATATTAATTCCTTTAGAAGTATTTTGTCACGAAAAATACATTTAAAAGTTAAATTCCCTTTATAGATTCTAATTTTCCATGAATTTTAGAAAAACATTGAGTTACAAATACAATTACTTTAAAGTTTAATTCTAACAAATTTTACGAATTAAACGTCCCCTTGATATAATTTAAGATAGAGTACTATAATGTTATGTGACTAAACAGGAATATAATTTGCAATGAGACAGGATCCTACGATAATATAAATCACTCAATTGATGATTTTTCATTTGTCACGTATTTACATTAATCCTGGATGAGTAAAGTGTAGTAGGTTCTCCTCCACACCGAATCTTGTGGTTGAATTTTGACCATCGATGATCTCTTCAATGTAACATCTTCTGACAAATAAAATGTGTTGACGAACCATAGAGAAAACATAAAAAGGTTTTTTTTTGTGATAACCCTTCGGCGTAAGAATAAGTATGAATTTTGAGGAAAAAATAGTGTGCTGAGTGTTTCATTGTGAGAGTAAGTGAAAGATTGAATGAATTATTTGTCGCTAGTCACAGGGGCGGCTCAACAGTTTAAAAAAACAAGCTAGGGCTTTAGGCCCACTTATTCTGATAGGCCACCAAAAAATAAATTTTATTGTATAGCTCATTCTCGGTTTAAACCCAAAATAAACTAAACTAAAAAAACAGAATGACTGAACAAAAGAATGAAACCTAGGTCGACAGGTCGTAGATATTCAACACATGTTATTGGTGAATTCCTAATTGAGGTGTTGGAGTGGGGGGAGGTGAAACGAAGAGACGAACAAAACCAAATGGTTAAGATGAACAACCGCGCACCCATGATTCGCTTATGATTTTGCTTGCCCCAAACGAACCCAACCACCCAAAACTTCAATTTCTTCACTGGAGTCACGAATAAGAACCCCACCTAACGTTCATTGCTTCTCTAATTCATCTGCTGGAGTCACGATTTGCTTGTTTGACTTTATTGCAATTAATAAGCCTTTAAACTTCGGTTTATCTGGACATCTAGTGGAGTAACACACTCACGATTATGTACTAGGCTAAATGAGTTCTCTGATTGATTGATTCTCTCCGTAAATAAGATAAATTACTTAATGTATTGCTAATTGTTTTTCTCTAATTCTTTGTCCAAGTTGTTAATTGATAATTGTTTTAAATTTGTTTTAGTTTTGTATATGTTTCTTTTTATTTGATTTGCACATTGCTAATTGTTTATTTGTTTTAGCTTTTTACTTGTTTTAGTTTTTTACTTGTATAGTTTATTAGAACATAAAATCATTAAATCAATTAGGATTTGCTTTGAATTAACTGATTTAGGAATCATGAATCAACTAGTGCATGTGCTTCAAAATATGAGAGTTTTTAAAGATAAAGTTTTAAAAGGCCTCCGATTTCATCTTCGCTTTAAGCCCTGGGCCTAGTCACTCATATTTATATTATATGCATTAGCGTTTTCTCATGGAAACATGGTGTTTCCATGAGGACTTTTTGGGTCCTATGAGGGACATTTCCCTACACTCGAACGGCAGGCCTGACAGTGGTTAGAAATAGGCACCATGATTAGTGAGGACAGTTTCTTCTGTCCTCTTGTTCCTAAGTGTCCAACAAGGTTTGTGGTTTATGTCGGAAGGTCGGATCTTGAACATTGGCTGGTTGATTTGACCCTATACATGTGTGATTGGTTCGATTAAGTTAAATATATTACGAAATTCTTGATCTAAACATTGGCAAACCCCTTATTCTCAACTTGCACATATTTTACAAAGAAAATTTTGGTATTTGAAATCCCACCACACACGAAACATACCCTCTATACTTGCAAAAGACAACCCATAAGTCAATCATGCAACTTAGGAATTTTTCTATTAGTTTTGTAAAAAAAAAGCCAATATTCATTCGATATTAACCATTGATTGCATTAACGAATTGAAGAAAGCAAGAGCACGCGATTGATGAGATCAACATCCAAGATCGCACAATTTTACCTACATGTCACCCTCCTATTGGTTTTCACTCTCCAATATTACTCTACTAGGGTATTACTCTATGTATTACACAAGCTCAATAAATAAATTATTAAATAATTAATAAGGAAATTTATTAGTTATAAAACGATATAATAAAATGCATATGAGTAATAATATAAGTAATAAAACAATGATATCATTGTTTTAAACTTTTATTTTTAAATCCTTGTTGCTTTTTCTTTAAATAAATATTTTGTTACACTACAAACCGTTTTAAAAAATATCAATAGTAAAAAAATTATTATATCTCCTAATTTTAGTTATGTATTTATAAAAAAATCAATTTTTAAAAGACCATTTTAAAATATTTCATATTTTTAAAAGTGGTTGTTGTTTTAGAAAATTTTCTAATTTTTAAATTTTTATTTATTTAAAAGTTACATTTACACTTTCTCAATTTATTGAAAAACTATTTTTAATCTCAAAAGAAATTAAATAATATTATTAATATTTAATGTAGTTATTTGATTTAAGAAAAAAGCGGGAAAATTAAAATTAGATGGTTTAGAATTATGTCAAGTGTCATCTTAAAACATTTTTTTACTAGTTTAGAATCCCGTGTGATACACGGATTAATAGATAAAAATACCAAATATTTTGTAATAAAAATTAAATAAATTATAAAAAAATATTTTCAGATAAAATATGATTGATATACTTAAAAATAAGTATTTCAAGTAAGGCAACAATAATATAGTTTTAGACTTCTTTTATGAAATTATTTTTTATTTTTATTTTTTATTTTTTTATTTTTTAAACCATCCTTATAATATTCAAAAACTCTTTTAAAAAGTTTGTGTTTAAAAAGTGTTTAAAAAAACTTTATATTTTATATTCGTTTTTTATGTTTGCTTTATATAAAAACCTATAGCTTTTAATTTTTACAATATATATATTTTTAACTATGTAAATGTTTTAAAAAGTATAATTAATATGTATATTATCATTTATTAGAAGAGATGGGCGGGAAAACAAAAATGAAGAAGCCTAATATTTTGACAAGTAACACTTCAAAACTTTCTTTTATATTGATAGATTTTACAATATATATTTTTATTATGTAAATATTTTAAAGAATATAATTAGTATGTACTATTATCATTTATTAGAAGAGAAAGACGGGAAAACAAAAATGAAGAAATCTAATATTTTGACAAATGACACTTTAAAACTTTCTTTAAACGATTAATATAACACTAATTACCAACAAAATAAACCATCAAAGTTGTATTTTTAACGATTTATATAACAATAATTACCAAACTCTTTCATGCATTATAGTCTTGTACATATGCTTTATGATGTCGTACATATGCTTTCTTATTTAGTTTTTTTTCATTTGTTTATATATATATTTCTTTTATTTTTTAAATAAATAATATAACATAATATCTTGCTTTTAACAAATCATATGTTTACAACTATTATCGATGTCAAAGTTTCATTTTTCATAAATAAACATACGCTACCAACAGCTTCAACGTCCTCTTTAACGGGCAAATTCTTGACAACATTCGCTTTTTTAATTAAAATTATGCATATTATCAACCGTTTCAACATGCTCCTCAACACACAATGGTTATATGCATCTCCAACATGTGGGTTCACGACTTCGTTTTAATATTAGGTATTGCGTCATTTTACGCCCCCGTTGTAACGCGAAGGTCATGATACTAGTTTATATAATACTAGTTACCAACTTTGGTATGCTTAATGAGTAGTACTATGTTTTTAATGGGTTGTGCTTATCTTCGTCTTTTTCTTAAACTTTTAATTTTTTTTAATTTTAACCTACTTCTTTCATAATTTTCACAATTTAACCTTAATATTTTATTTTATTTTCATCTTTAATCTACGTACTTATCGTGTACGTAAAGCATGGGCCATGAGGTTGATGCATCAATAGATCTCTGTCTGTAGAAAAGTAACAAAAGCAAATTTTCAATTTTGTGCTTATAAATGTTGTACTTCACATCTAACACCATCTTTCCTCTTTAGGCTTGGTTTCCGATATGGAATGTCGGTCCGGTTCAGTTTCGTTCTGTCTTTGCACACCGTCTTTACCAAATGATTGTGATTTATAAAGGACATAAAACATGTGTTCAGAAGTCTTAAACATCGACTAGAATACCCGAAACAACAGATGCAAAGAGTTGCTAAAAACATGTTCCATTTATGAAATACCCGAGGTGTGTATTAAGGTACATAAAGAGGCTCAGGATCCACATTCCTTCTAATCCTGAAACAAAAACTAACACGTAAATACATAAAGATTTACCAGGGCATAATAATATTTTCAGTTAAGACTTTGGGTTCTAGTTAAACCCCACAATAATGACCCATTCATTTCTTGTTGATTTGGGTAACAAAAATTTGTACCATCAATTTGGGTCTACTAAATTTATAGTAACGGGTCAATCTGGATCATTATTCGTTATAACTTATAATGGTCCAAATGGGAAACAACCGCACGCCACCATTTTGGCGCCACCCCCATTACCACCACTGCCACAACCCCCCTCTAACCACCGACGATGCAGCTGCCATCTGTTGTGTGATAAAAGCAAAATATAGCGTGTACACCCATTTTGCTACTTTATTTTCTTTCTAAAACGACCCATTCCAAGGCAAACCCATTTTGGTTAGAGCTCGTTTTGACCCGAACCCAATTTCGTTACACGACGCGCATATTATACCAGGTCTAGCTTTGTTAAAGATTTATTAAGAGTTGATAAACATAAAGAAAAAAAAAACATGAAAAAGATGTACTAACCAGTTGTCTGCAGCCCATTTGCAACCATGAGTATCTACTACATGCAGGCTGTAAGCATGTCTTGATTTTGAGGATTGATTTTCAAAGCTGTGAATGATGAAATCAATATTAAAGTTATGATCAAAATGGAAGAAAACAGTAAAATAATTCTTATAATTAGATAAAATTTATTTCTAAATAATGACCTCTGATGGATAAGATCACCATGGATAAGAACCAAAGAGCCAGCTTTTACTTCAACAGGAACAAAATATTTTTGGTCATAAGATGGGGATGGCTTGTCAAAATGAACACCGTTATCATCTCTGATAAATCGTCTCACAAGACCATCTGGTTTAAAATAATATAAACATATGCAAATGTTACACATAGTTCCACATGATTTAAAAAAACAAATAAGAAACAACCTTTGTGGGACCCAGGAATTGCCCACAAGCAACCATTAACAATGGTGGCATCTTCAAGGGCTAGCCATAGCCCAGTGCAACTTGGTGGATCGGTATACAGAAACGAATTGTCTTGGTGAGGGACAACTTCACCCCCAATACCAGGTTGCTGAAATAATAATTAGGAAACCAAGTGTTTAAGATCTTTATATAATACAATCTTCAGAGGCTTATAAAATACCGTTGTTGTTTAATAATACCTTGAATATGTACATTGATTGAATAATCACGGGCCTCTTGTATCCCAATGAGTGTAATATGCCTGACATTTTATCTGAGCATGAGACCCTTTTGAAAACAGGATCATGATCATGTAAAGCTGCAACAAGAAAGATTATGTTACATGTTTTAATGCAACATAGAAGCAATCCAAGACCTAAGGTGCCACATATGTAGCGAATAATACTCTCGAGAAAATTCAAATGTGGCACTTAGAATCATGCATATATAAACAAATCTACTGAGCTGCACAACATATGTATGGCCTAGTAATGGTTAAACACTATAGAGCACCTAGAAGACTATGATACAGAGAGGGGGTCTTAACTAGAGTGCGTAAGTCCATAAGAGTTGGTCTTATCACGGGTGCTGTAGGACTTGCAGTTGAACATCCTTACACGATTTAAACAGCTCACAACATAATGTATTATACATAACTTCATTGCAAGTAGCAACAAAGCTCAAAAAAGGGTGAAGAAACTCATATATGTGATCATCAATTCATCATAGAAGAGAGTAAGAATAATACCATTCATAGCAACAAGGGAAAAGTTGTCATGGCCATGTCAATAAATAAATAAAGATGAGTAGCCATGGAATCATTGGTAGCACGCACAAGGCGCGCGTGCTTAAGACCATCCCAGATAAAAGTCCAAAAAATAAGAAAACCACAAAGGTTGATGTCATTTTATGAAGAGAGTTAATGGTGAGCAGAGAAATTAAACAGCAGACAAAACCAACTAAGAAACGGGTATGGTTCGATTATGGTTGTATGTGTATATATAATCAAAAAACAAACCAAGCTTAATATTTTCTATAACTTACCCTTTACTTCTCCTCTATTAGATATATCAACTAAAACGAGCTTGAATTAATCCACGTCAATAGTTAACTGAATTTAGCTAAACCACCTTTCTCCATAGTTGGACCATCTATAACCGGCTTCATTAGATATATTAACTAAAACAGGCTTGAATTAACCCACGTCAAAAGTTAACCAAATTTAACTAAACCAACCTTCTCAATAACTGGACCATCTGTAACCTAACCAGTCATAAAATCTAAAACCCAATTATAGGTTCACTTTTAACCTGGAACTAATTGGTCATGCTCTCCCCACAACAGAGCCAAGAAGAAAGGAGTTTTTCACATGACGCTGGTGAGCAGACCAAGAGCAAAAACTACCAAACTAAGACAGTAAAGATAGTTACTGGAACCGAAGTACCGAACTAGACGTCTCATTCTTGCACTACACCACTAGCTACCAGAGGGTCCTTATAATGAGACGGTCCTTATAATGAGACATTGAGTGATCTATATCAAGCTTACTCTTATAAAACCACATTCTCCCTGAGTGGTAAGTCTTAACATATATATATGCCTACTGGCTTGGGTAAGGGCATAGGGTGGAAGGATTGACATTAACATGACGAGTAAGCTTGTGGCTGATTTGGTAATGTCATGCTAGGCTCGAGTGAGTGAGATGGGTGCATGTAGACACTGACGACATATGGTTGTGATATGGTCAGAAGCAGGCTATCTACTGCCATGTAGCTCCCCTTGCCCTTAGTCGCAACAGATCTCACAGAAGAGGGCGTATCACAAGATAGAGACAACATCGCAACTACTAGGTTGAGGATAAACTAGAAGAAAATGGGAGAACTGGCCTAGAAAAAGAACATGATATCTAATACCCCCAAATGTAGAAAGGGAGCTGTCTAGAAATCGGTTGAGCAATGGAAAACAAAGACTCAACTACAAACTTAGATGAATAGAAAAGAAAGTTTTACATGTTTTCCCGCTGACAAGAGTGACACAGCATACGAAAGGAGACATACATAGAAAATAAAGGTGAGAAGGTAAGAACCATAAGTTCAAATACAAGGTTTGTATAAACTCTATGAAAAATACTAATAAATGCATGTATCTATCAATTAACGGCTCCATATCAATACCTAGATATAATAAAACCCTTGAGCCCATCTGACTAATGGACTAACTAATGAGACTAGCCTACTTTAAGTTACATTCTTACACATACCATGGCCGACTTTGTTAATAGAAAGCTCCTTCGGTTGCTTCAATTTTCCATCATCATCATATGCTTTTTCTGTCCAAAATTAAGAGAGAACCTTCAGCATATCATACTATAAAAAAAGTAAGACTTTACTTTGAAGTTGTAAAGTTATTCTCAAATTAGTGAAATCCTGCAAGTACTCTCTATCATAATAGAACTAAAAATGTCTATTGAAACAAGTTAACACTTCATACCAATTACGAAAATGCAATAATCTCCCCTTCTAGCAAAGTTACAACCCAAAATGAGTACATTTTCATGTAGCATTCCTCTTGTTTGATTAATATTCTAAAGATTAACCTAAGAAATCAATCATGATAAAGTATTACTATGTACCTTCAAAGAAGAATGAAATCTTCTCCGCACTCTCATAGAAGTAATCATCACTTGTTTTTTGCTGAACAAAACAAATAATTTAACGAAGTCATCAAGGTATTCCCACAAACTCCTTTAATTCTTTGATCCCTAGTTCAACAAAAGCTAAAAATTCTTTAAAAAAATTAAACTTGTAATTCATCGAACAAACCTGATTCTTCGTGGAGAAAATTGACGCAGAGGAAGAACAATCGAAGCCATCAAGTAATTGATCCATCCTCTTCCTTAACGCCTCGACCTCTTCGCTATTTGAGAATGATTCAATAACCAAATACCCTGTAATATAAGTTCATATCGAAATTTTAACCGATTCAATGAAAAAAAAGTTAGGGTTTTGGGAAGAAGATGAAGTGTATACCTTGAGAATTGAAAATTTGAAGCTGATCAGAATTCAGACTTCCGATGATTCCCATAGCTGAACCTTTTGTTGTTCGATAATCAATGATCGAGAAAATTGACGGAGGATCAGAGGCTTGTAGACTATTTTTCCTGTTTATCTTCTTCAAAGTCGGTTTATGGCGGTTGCTTCTTGAAACTCTTAATAATGGGCAATGATTTTGACCCGATTGTTTATTGTTACTTGCATTCGGGTTAACCGAGCACCCCATAGACTATAGGAGCAAAGTTAGTTGTTTTGTTAGTTTCGATTTTGATTTTAGTAATCTTCACTTTTACTCATAATTTATATTGCTAATTTGGTTTGTGATAATAAAAACTTTTATTTTTATTAGTAATGACAATCTTAATAACATAATTATTATATAATTACACTTAATTTGAATTTTTCATTATGTTCTTGATTGTTTGTTTTGAGTGAGAATTAAACGTAAAATGTGAGAATTATGCAAAATGGGCATTAAATCAAACACAAGATTCGTATTTTATTCGAGTAAAACCATTCTATTCTCCTCATGAAAATATAATGGAATAGTTGTTTAAAGTATCATGTTAGTGAATAGTTTGTCTAATATTTTAAGAACAATGATATAAAACATTAACTTTATCATTATCAATCGTGAAGTCGCAACAATCGTTGTGTTTTATATAATACACAACTTTCAAACTATGAAAACCTATATTTAAAAACAATTACAGAAAAAATGTATTGTTTTACTATAACATGTTATTTATTTTATTTTAAAGTGTTTGGTATTATATTTTTATTACGTGAACCTCACAAATCCAAAACCAGACCCAAAAATCTATACTTGAGTTATAAATAGCCGAACACCGGAAAACAGCAAAATTGACAGGTAAAAGATTTTGAAACAATGTTGTTTTGAATAAATCTTGAAAAATCTCTATGAATACAAGATCCATCACCATTTTTCAAACACTAGTGATGAAGATAATTCCATGGAACTTAACAAGGGATCCCAAAAAATGTGGTTCCCAACATTTGTCACAAACAATTTGGTGTAAACTGAATATCAAATTTACTCTATTGTACAAAAACTAACATCAACAACCAGGTTAAACATATTTGCAATCCAGCTTGCTAAATACAGCATCTCGACGAAGATCATAGATCGCGATCAAAACAATGGGCTTTTTTGTTTCTAATTAATGTAAGCATTCAACTTCCATCTTTCTTTATCATTGTTGAAGCTCCAAATGCTGATTAATCAAGCTTCTGAGGAGAAAAAATAAAGAATTTCCAATGTTAGCTCACAAAATGTGCACCCAAGAACCCATTTGACTTTGGTTGACCCGTAGAATCATGGTGTGGATGCGGTTCTTGAATCTTCGGTTTTATTTGTATGGCACATGCAGTTTGGACATGGGAATGAATATATCGAGTCGTTTGGCCTTTTTAGCTCGATTCCTTTTGAAGCGCTATGGGCCCGCATGCTTAACATGTGCCTTTTGAATGTTTTCCAGCTGGAACAATGATCAGAAAATATTATTGCAGTGAGATAATAGATCATCATACAGAACTTCAGAAGTAATGTAGAATCCAGCAATGTAATTCAGAGATAAAAATGAACAGTATTTTATCACAAAGATAATCTAAATCTTCAAATAAATTATAATTCATTAGTTGTATGCATTACATATAATAAATAGGTAATCAGAAGATGCCACAAAATACATTTCTTTTAACAACTTTACCCTTTACTTAGAATCAATCTTTTATGTCTTTCCGGTTGTTGTGAGAGTAGCCGGGTAGGATTGTCAAAAGCAAAAACTTGTGGTGGCAAATCAATTTTAGTGCCTCCCATTAAATCTAGAACTTGAGCCACTTTCAAGTTTCAACCTGTTTGATCTATTCCAGTTTCAAGTTTTTTATTTGAAACGTTCTAGTTTCAAGTTTTTGATTTGACCCAGTTGAGATAAAACACCCCGGATTGACCCATTCGTAAGTATAGATGTAAGATGTATAGATGTATATATATAGTAGCTATATAATCTATATGGGGAAATCATACCCGATTTTTAGATTATCAAAATATAGTGCTAACTTGCGTTTGTCAGGCCTGATTGTCTTGGAATGTCCATTAAACAAATATCTTCTATGTCCCAACAAAAAATGAGGAAAGTTTCCACCTTGAGTTGTAACGAATACTTCACTATGGAGACAAACAGTGTAATCTATAGCAGCCATTCTGGAAGAATAGTTCTAGAAACAGTAAAAAGAGTCGGTTCAATACAACAAACCAACCCTTAAAATGGTCAAAACATATAATGAGAGTAGAGATATCGGGTCAAACCTTAAACGGAGCAAGTTCCTCAGGAGATGCAAGCATTTCTTTCGTTTGTAAAAGAGGAAACATTTCTAGAAGTGGAGCCATGTGTCTCTCAGAATCGTATATTCTTCCGGAAGCTAGGAATATAGATGTACCATTATCAAATCCCATTCCTCTAAGCATTAACCCCACCTAATAAAAATATGTAGCACAAGTCAAACAGGCAAGTAAAATTGAGAAGAAAACAATGAGCCAATTCAGGTTATATTTCGTCTCCCAAGTGTCAAATAGCAAAAACTAATAAAGAAATAGCTAAAAAGGAAATGGGTCACACGAACATGTCAAACCCGTCAAATTTCATCCACAGTGAATTCCTGATCTAAATCGCTTCATATAAAGAACTATTTTCACTTTAATAGTAATAACACAAGTTATCTATAAATTATTTTAGGATTTGAACAAGCTTGTGTTTCAGGTCAACTCAACTCAACCCAGCCTAGTTAATACACTAGCTATCTATAAAATGTTTAAAATTTGGTCAAAAAGTATTTCAGTTCTGCCCAGCCTGGCAATAGTTCATACAGAGATTGTCTGTAGAAAATATGTTCAGATAACAAGTGCTTGTGGTCATCCTGAACCATACCAAAAATTTAGTGTTCTTTTCATTTTGCAAATATAATTTCCAGTTAACAAAGCATACAGAAAAGGAAAGGCTAAAAACTTACCTCTAGAGGTGTGAGGGGGCACTTTCCATTTACCCTGTTCGCTCCCGGTCGAAGAACTCTACCAGGCTTTGTAAATTTACCTTTCCACCCCCTCTCCCTAGCAGCTATCATATCTTCTCGTTCTTTTGCTCCACCATCATACACACAACAAGAGAAAGCAACCATGTCCTGTAAACATTTCGGTTACATATTAATCCAACAATATAAAGAGCCAGTTACATAATCATCCATAAGGTTTATTAGACATTACATTACAAATTTTATCCCTAACATTTTTTATTACGAAGATCATTCCTAAAACTGGAACTTGTAGCACTCATTCCCCAATAATGGATGTCCATTTAAAAGGTTTTTAAAGACACTTTACCATCATTTGCCACATGTAACACTTTTTAACAGCTCTTTTGAAGAGGCATCCATTTTAGGGACATGGATGTTACACCTCATAAGTCATAAGTTGAATTTTTAGGGGACAATCTACATACGAAAAGAAGTTAGGGATAGAAACCACAATTTCATATAAACCACAGGAATATTTATGTAAGTTACACTTAATATAAATTACACCCCTATATAAATTTTCTACTCTGATTTATAAAAGAATTGACTACGGACCTCCTCAAACCGTAAATGAACGGAAATGTATTTCCCGCCATTCTTTGCACTGTGCTCCTTCATTCTTGAAACTAATGTTTCTCCCATTGTCAATAAAGGATTTGAAAACCGTAAAGCTTCATAATTTGCCAAACAACGAAGCCGTTGGACTTCAGGGGGCGCATCAAATGATAATCGGTTTGCAAATGGAGAAATCCTTATGAATCTGAATAATAAAGAAAACAAAGAATATTTAAAAAGAAGTCAATATATGAAAGTGGAATAAAATAAACTTACTTTTCTTCAAGAAGTCTAGGAAGAACTGTATCTCTGTAGTATTGAATGGGTGCCCAGGCCTTTATTCTAAAGTTGAATACATTGCTCAAATTGTAGTCAAATCTTTCCATCAGGTATCCAGGTACCGAGTTAACCACTCGTACATCATTTTCCAAGGTTTTAACAAAAAAATCTTCATCGTATATGTCACTGAATTTGCTGAAATAACCAAGCAGAAAAATAATTTATTCGAGATTTTACAAAAAAAAAAAAACTAAAATGCATTGAAGTTCCCATACTCACATACCTAGGATCTCTCCAGATGCTATGAAAATGAAAATTGGGAATGACAAGTGTCGCATTAAGATAGCCCGCCACAGCAACTGCATTGCAAATCTAGATATAGAAAACTAATATGTGTTAATACTTTAAAAAAGAAACTATATAACATTAAAGGTATTTAAATTACCGATGTCCTTTGCTGATTTAAGCCACCATTTGCCTCAACATATATGTAGCCATTTGATTCTGGCAAGCCTAAGAAAACAATGTAATTAAAGAACTGAGACAATGCCGTTTGTTAAAAGAGAAAAACATTTCAAGCCATTGTAGAAAATCAATATCAAGAAATTGTTCATATTCCAAAGATGGAATGGTGTTGATACCTCCTGAAAACTTGTTTATACAAGGCCTCCAGTCTCCACCTTTAGCATGTTTCCATATAGTTGACATCTACATTAAAATTAGTGTTATATTAGTAATAAGTAGCAGAAGAGGATAATTGTTTGAGATCACACTTGATATATGCTATGCACCATAAATAATAGCAAAAATGATCTAAACAATAGGTTTCATGCCACCACCTTAGGTAGTTTTTTATGACCTGTATAATTGACTATTTGAATAGATATCCCTTGTACATAATAGATATGTTCATTTAACACACGTATACATTTAAATATGTAATTGTCAATACTTGATTACTTTGCACACAACCCAGAAAACTAAAATCATCGCGAAGAAAGTATTAAAATCCCTTGTGATCCACAATCTTATTGATGCTAGACACGAATATACAACTAGTTCAAACTTCAAAGAATAAACACTAATTTGAAATCCGTGTTTGTGAAATTAGGAAAGAAACTTAAACTTCTTTAGTTATGGTTCCAACTAGGACAAATGCTAAAGATGTGTCAAAATCCCAAGTTTCCATCTTTCTATAAAAGAAGCAAGTTAGCTAAGAAGCACAACCACATTAGACAATCAAGCTATATTTACTATGACACTATTCCACTCTAAAAATGTATTCAAGTTGATGATGCATATACTGCCTACTTAGAGTATGACAACATGAACCCTCTAAACCCTACTAACTACTGATGCAACATTGTCAAGTTGATAGCTTCACAACAACCAACTACACCACTACACATCATTTTCTGAATTGAAGCGATCCCAAAAGGCAAGTAACTCTTTAAATCCTAAAGGCATTTGGATATAAATCAAGTTCCTAGTTCCACTCTAAATATCACAGATATTATGGCTTTATGAGTTTAGAATACATGTAATTTCAATTTCCATCTCACCAAATCTATGAACATTGTGAACTTACAATCTCCCATACGGCCATACCAATCAATACTTCTCTACACCTATTTCAGCCCTCAACCAACAAAAAAAAGTAAAAAACTTCTAATTCAAACTATCATAAAAACAAGAAACTTGATCAATCAATCTTCTCTCTTCTCTCCCTCAAGCACCATAAATTCAATTTACCAATGGTGATTTGAACCCAACACACCTGAATTCAATCATACTGTTAGCACAGATCTAGTCAAGGTAACTGAAACTATATCACATCTGCCTAATCCCTCACTTCCAATCAGTGCATGTGTAAAGCACAGTTCCAAAATTCAACCTCTTTTAGCATATCTACAGATTGCAAACTCCTCATAGAATAATCAGATAAATTAGTATCGTAATTAACTAACTGCTCACATCATCAAGTAAACAATTGCTCAAGTATGTCAGAAACTTACACCAATTCAACAATTAAAACAAGATCTTAATATAAAACACAATCAACATCAAATTAGGTCAAACTTCAAACCACTAACCGCATCAGAGCTCGAATTATCAGCATCCATCTCATGCCGAAGCTTCGCGTAAAGCTCCGGGCTCCGGTACACCGAACCAGGAGTCCTCCGGGCCTTAATCACATCCGGAACATCAAACGACACCGTTCCCATATAAAACAGCATACCGGAGATGTACAGCAGAGGCGCAAAGAGGAAAACCCCTTGGCGACGTAATAGAACAGATAACACGATCCACGCAACACGCTGTGCGATTGAGCGATTGGAGACACCGAGAGCGAATCGGCCGGCGGATTTTCCGGCACGCGGATGCCGGAGACGAGGAGATCGGAGAGGCGACGCCGGCGGCGACGGTGTGTTGTGTCCGCTGTTCGGGAGGCGGTTTTTGGCGTGCATTGCTCAGGCGGAAATCACATTATAGGCGTAGGATTCCGAACAGATAGTTCGCCGGAGATATAGATACAGATGCAGAGATAGATATAGAGGTGTGTGCGTGTGTGTGTGTGTAGCAGAGAATGTAATGTGTGTGAAAGTGGAGATGAGAGAGAGGGAGATTCGAAGAGTGTTGATGTGGTGGAGAGCACGTGCACGGCGGAGGGACGGCGGAGGACGGTGGCCGGAGTTGACGTGGGTCGCCGGAGTCGTGTTTCGTAAGCGTGGTTTGCTCCTTGTGTTACTGATTTGATTTTGCTTTCTATTCTAACATCTAAATCATTTTATATCATATCTCTAACTCTAATTAAAAATTGAAAAATTATGTTTCAATTATTGTTTTAGAAGGAACTGGACCGGTTGGACCGGTCGAACCCCGTTAAACTGTTATCTTCAAAGTTTGAGTTTGTTTCGTTAAAAGATTTTAAGCTTGAGTTGTGTACTCGAGTTTAAATCGTTTATCATGTTTCTAATATCTACTTAAGTTATTTATATTTAAATACAGTTATATATACATATATATATGTATGTGTGTGTGTTTTTTTGTTATGTTTTTATATTGATAACAAAGTATGCATTATTTAGTTTCTTATATAGTTAAATACATATAACCTAGAAATGCTCTCGCGTGTGTTGCGCAAAGAGTTATACCATGAACTTGAATATGAAAACTCGAATAAATAAAATATACTAACGGCTATCACTTCGACTTCGAACTCGAAGACATCAAGCAAATGAAAAGAAGATATAACGCCAATATAAAAGAATAAATTTAACAAACATATCGAATTAACGCAAGCATTCACATATTTATGATGTAATTTAAACAATGTATTTAGAATAATTTTTTTATTATTAAAATAACTTGATAATACAAAAAAGGTCAAATATAAAAACCAAAAGAATTTTATGGCCGAAACATAAGAACCGAAAAATTCATGTTATTATGACTTTGCTATTATATAGATAGGTAATTTATAATATACAAATCATCAACTTCTTTATGCATAAGGTGTTGTATATTATGCATAGAGTGTTGTATAAAAATAACTTTTTTTATTTTTAACCCAAAACTTTTTTTCTTTTTGCAATGTAACTTCATTAGATTTAAGTTTTTTTTATTTTTCACCCAAAACTTTTCACCTTTTATAATTTGATCTTACAACTTTTTTACTTTCAACTTAAATCTTTTATACTTTTCATCATTCACATATTTTATGATGTAATTTAAACAATGTATTTACAATAATTTTTTTATTATTAAAATAACTTGACAAAGCAAAAATTGTCAAATATAAAAACCAAAAGAATTTAATGGCCGAAACATAGAACTAAAAAGTTCATGTCGTTATGACTTTGCTATTATATTGATAGGTAATTTATGATATATTAATTATCAACTTCTTTATGCATAAGGTGTTGTAACTTATGCATAGAGTGTTGTATAAAAATATTTTTTTTTTATTTTCAACCCAAAACTTTTTTTCTCTTTGCAATGTAACCTCATTAGATTTAAGTTTTTTTTATTTTTCACCGAAAACTTTTTTTCTCTTTACAATGTAACCTCATTAGATTTAAGTTTTTTTATTTTTCACCCAAAACTTTTCACCTTTTATAATTTGCCTTACAACTTTTTTTATTTTCAACTTTAATCTCTTATATTTTTTATTGTTCGTAAATTTATGTTTTACGCTTCGTTTTAAGTTTTGCAAGTTAACATGGAGTAACATGTATGTGTGATTCAACATTTTTACGTTTCGCTTTACATTTCGTTCTAAATTTTGTGACTTAACACGACGCGACGTGCATGTGTGGTTCAACGTTTTGACGTTTATTTTGAGCCGTTTGACAACTTCATCACAACACGCGGTTCCTAGATCAACTTAGTTAAAAAAAAATTATGTTCTAAGTTCCGGTCTAATTTTTTCACACTAACATACCACAACTTTAGTGTTGGCGGTCGCTGAAAGTGATGTGACATTAGTGTTATTTGACATGATTTTACGCTCCAGTCATAATGCGGGGGCTTAATTTTAGTATATTATGTAACTATATATAGTTATTATATAAGAAAGAATTATTATATTTATATTGATAATAAGTTAGTTTTTTACGAGTTTAATCAAATTTATCATATATTTATGTAAATAATAACTTAGTTAGGTTTACGAGTCTAATCAAATTTATCATATGTAACTCAACTTTCATATGCTTATAATATTCAAGCATATGAAATGATAAGTTAAATTATTTATACTAGAAGGGTGCCCGCGCAATACGACGGGACGATATTTTACATTTAACACGTGAATTTAATATTTTGTTATTTTCTTGTAGTAGTTTTACAAAATTTTATTATTTTTTTTCTAAGCTAAAATTTAAAACACCAAATAAATGAGTTATGCATAATGACTTGTATATACGTATTAACTTATTGTACCTCACAAAATACAGATCATTTCAGCAAAAAGTTTACACCAAAACGTTTAAAAATAAACACATGTTAACTTGTAGTCTCAAAACGTTTTTAAATGTGATATATTAAAAGGTATAGTTGAAATCTTAAAGCATATTAAGTTTTCTTGGTTTAAGGGTCAATAATATAAAATTTTATGTAAATGTTAGTAAGTGTAAGGTTATTATGTAACTAATTATAATGGGTAATATGTAAATAAGGTTTATAAATACTATTTTACCTTAAAAATTAATTGTATCTTATGCATTGAATATAGTAAGTGTTTTTGATTTTATGGTATCTTAAAATACTTCTCTCATATGCTTTATATATAGTATAGATTTATATAAATAATAAGTTTGTTTATGATTGTTAATCAAATCAAATTCAAGATATGAAATGATTTTATTGAATCTTTTACCGGATAAAGGATGCTCCCATGTAAAATACAAATGTTGTTCAAATAAAAATAAAAATACAAAGTAAATGAAGAATGATTTGTGGTAAGTTTTGAACTTGAGGCTTGTAATGTAAACGCTCAATCATCTCTTCGTTTTATTTGCATATATGAATTAATACGATAACGAGATTAACTTGTTGTTTAATGTTAAAGAGACGTTTACGTATTTTCACTTTCTATTTTCATTAGTTATATATTTACCAAGTTAAAAAATCAATTAAAATTTTCTGTTTTTTTAAACTTATATATTACATATTTATCTATTTTATTAAAATTAACTTATTAAATGATTATTCAGGATTTTAATAATCTCAACTTTTATTTATTGATCAGGATTAATCCGAACTAGACACTCCAACTTTTAGCTTATTTTTCTCTAACGATCACTTGCCAACTGAGAGTTAACGTCCGTTAGTTTTTTTTTTATGAAATGAGGCTAACTTTGAGCCATTTTTCAAATCCCTCGTCATCCAACATCTATTAGGTCCGGTTTTCGTGTCTAGGCTCCATGAAATCTACATTTAACAAGTCAAGTGGTTCAGATCAGGAGATTAAGATTAATGGGATTAAGGGTGCAAAAGTTTTCAGATTGACGGATCTTATAGTTGATTTCAAAATTCTGCTTAGTGTTGTAGCTAAATAAGTAGTCTACGTCATAAAAAACTAACAACATTAACTCTCAATTAGTAAAGAATCGTTGGAGGAAAATAAACTTAAAGTTGAGAGTATCTATAAACATTTTCTAAATTAGGATTCATTTCTATCAATAAACGGAAATTGAGATTACTAAAATCCAATAACCTTTATTTTTTATTGAGATAAATTTATGTATTTTCCTTTGTAAGATCATAAATGACATATTCCGAGCCTTCTTTATTAATAAAAACAACAAAATTACATCTTCAAATTCAAAAATTTCAAAAATCTTCATCTCAAAACAACAATCACAACTAATCAAAGCTACATATTCGAATACCAAAAACAATTTTCAAATTTTAAACAATTACAATGCTAAAAGAATCTATAGTAAAAAGTAAGGGTAAAATAGTCGGTTAATAAATTAGTTTTAATGAAATATATATA
>BJCM01210187.1:0-12612 GCA_018326385.1 Flaveria bidentis | reverse complement strand
CGAGGTGATGGTAATCAAAGCCGTGGTAGGGGTCAAGGAAGAGGCTTTGGTAGAGGAGAAAGAGGACGTAGAAAAGGTCGAGGAAACAAAGATAAGAGCGAATTTAGGTGTTTTGAATGTGGTGAATTTGGTCACTTTGCATATGAGTGTACCAAGTGGAAGGATAAACATGATGATAAGAAAGATATAGCTCATCTTGTTCAATATGAAGAGAGAACAACATTATTGTGGAAAAACAAAGATTAAGGGGGTGATTGTTGGAATTAATCTTTGTTAATTCACATAAAAAAAGGTCAAAGTCAGATCTTATATGGGTGGAGTTTTAGTTTTATTAAGAGTCTTTTATTTATTATTTAATTAGTATGTTTATCTAGTTATTTAGTTTGATGTTTATCAAGTTGTTTTAATTCCTAGAAGATATGAGTATGAGTCATAGTAGGATTTGTTTTGTTTAGTATAAATAGGGTTGTTTGGTTGATGGTTAAGGTATCAAATATTTAGTTTTCTTTAATAAAAGCGTCGATCAACAATGTTTGTGATCAAATAGTTTTTGTTCTTCATCCTTTTCAACCTGAGTTTTTCTACGTTTTTGTTCGTTTGGAGATCGTTGGGCCTTCATCCATCATCCAAAATGTACTTTCTTTTATCTTGTTGCCATTCCATGCCAAAGATTAATATTTTTCGTGGAATATATATATTTTTTTGTTTCATTCATAGTAGTCAAAGGTGCAAGGCCTACAGGGATCGATTGTTGCCTAGGCGCAAGGTGTAGAAAATGTGCAAAAAACATATATAATACAGGCCTAGAAAATTGATAATTTAATACTATTCTACAAATATGATAAAAAAAATATGATATAGTTTCCCTTAATTAGAGTACAACAGGTAAAAGGAAATTTGTTTTTTTTTTTTCAATCTACATTGACTTTGGAATTATATGCTAAATACATATACAAGTAAAAGCATGATAAAATTTTTGTTTGTGTGTTTGTCATACATATTTTAATGTATTGATGTGAGATAACTTTACTTTTTCCAAATTGTTTGTTTATTATGTTTATATATATACACATACTCACATATATAAATGCACCTAGTATCTCACATTAATGTGAGATAATACATATTAAATGCATTAATACATATGAATGTATTAATGTTAGATAACTTTGTACATTGAGCATCAAATTGTTTTTGGAAATTCCAAATCCCCATATGCATTAGCACACCTGATGGCCATATATCCTATTCTTGCTAGTTGCTACATACTTCTTCCAAAAGCGTGTTTCTATCTTGAATATCTAAGCGGACTAAGCCATGTCAGATTTCATGTTGCATTTGTCAAAAACATATTACGAAATCTTAATATGAAATGCTATGGAATATGGATCTTTGTAATATGCTAACAAAATATCCTTCTGGGATAACACACATACTACACTCTATTTCTCATATACTTATATCGAAACCTGCTTTCTCATTACAGGCATTGCTTACAGATTTTGAAGTATCTGAAGGCATCTACGCGCGAGCCCGGATCGAAAATACAGATTCAGTGTGCTTATGGTTGGGAGCAAATGTAATGCTGGAATATTCATGTGAAGAGGTGCATATTTTGTTGCTGAATAGTTCCTATAGTAACACCTTTAGAGGTAGCAAAATGGGTAATGAGTCATAACAGGCCGGTCCAGGTTGACCCATCATTTTGTTCTTTAGTTAAATATGTTCAAGTAAATTACACGGATGGTCCCTGTGACTTGACCAAATTATGGATTTGGTCTGTAGATATTTATGAATGAGTCATGTCATAATGATCGCAAAACTATACCTTTTAACCACAGTTGGACAGTCTCTTTTAAAAATATGAGCTGTTGGTGATAAATTTAACCCAAATCGACCCATGTATAGGTACATGGATTGAAATTGCCACTTCTAGTAACATTACATTTTATTTTACTGAAAGATACTGCTTCTAAACATGAAAACACGCAGGCAACTACTCTGCTGCAGAGCAACTTGGAAAATGCAATAGCCAGTTTAGAAGTACTAGTTGCTGATCTACAGTTCTTAAGAGATCAAGTTAACACCACTCAGGTTTCACTTTCACAATTTCTTTTATTTGCAGTTTGTAGAATTCAAGCCAGTTTAAATTACATGTGTACATGCGCACATGCACACACACTCTCTCTCTCTTACCAAATTAACTTTTTTATGAAATAATATATTTTTTTCCTTCCTTTAATACCATATTTTTTAATTTTCTATTCTTTATATACGAAACCATCTCGGTTCTCATTTCACATCAGTCCAATGGGACTCACAGACACGACTTTAGTTTTCTTCACACCCTGTATTCTTAAGTAAATTCGATGTTCATCCTTTTGGCAATTACTTTTTAAATTAGGTTACGATAGCTCGGGTCTACAACTGGGATGTCCGCCAACGAAGAGTTAAACAAGCTTCCCCCTCCCAAGATTCATTAGAAAAAAATACTGGAGGCTTGTAGTGCAACAAGACTACAGGATGCAAAGAAGCTTCGTCACCCTTCCTATAGTTGCTTCTACTATTTTCATTGAGATTGGGTTCGTCACTTTTGTAGCCTGTGCAAACTTTGCTTTCGAGGTTGTTACCAAAACCAGTGAATCTCATCATTCGACTTTCTGCATCATTGTATCAATATTTATGATTTTTTTATATCTCATTTCAGCTTCTTAGTTTGTTGCTATGCATCCATTGTGTGCCATCAATGTTTAATTATTCTGATGAATTGTTGATGTGGGGTCAACATTTAATACTCAATTCATTCTGCAATGTACCCTTGACTTCCATGATCATTTTTGCAGCAATTCAAGATCCAGACATTTGACTATATAAACACTTGTATGCTAGTCATATCTTTAAATAAAACGTGTTATAATTGTCACACACATAGTCGTTGAAGGCGCGCGGCACACTTTAGACGTAAAGGGTAGGTCTTGGACCTAGGTGCAAACACTTAAAAAGCAAGGGTTTTTTGAGTGAGGCATGTAGTTGAAAGAATGCCATTGTAATGGTTTTTTATGTGTTTTAGGCTAGTTTAGGTTGTTTTAGATTGATTCTAGACTTGTTTATAGCTACTATAAGTGATTTTGACATGTTTAGGTATTTTTTGTTAGAACTATAATCGGAATTTAGTCTGAAAATAAGGCTTTTCAATTGAGCTGAAAAGGCATGTTGGGTTGCGCATTAGGCCTAGGCACGCTCCTTGTTGGCTTTTGACAACAGGGTATACGTGATGCATCGATGATAGGCGCTTGAGTCCCTTTAACGGTTTCCAATGTTACGAAAAACAAAACAAAAGAAGCATAATGTAAAATTTCCTTACTATTTTAAATATTTTCTTTTACCATTCTTTTGATGTTTCACACAGGTCTTTTTTAGTATGAGTTTTACACATTTCTTTACTTTCACTCTTTAAGCCTCAAGTTGTAAAGTACTAATTGACATCTTATGTAAGTTTTTTTATAAAACGATGCCTTTTATCAACAAATTTGTGCATATATCTTTACTAGCCAAAAAAGAGTTGAAATGTGGATGGACGTATATGCATATGTGGCTTACCATAGACCAACATCACAACGTGTGTAATTAAGATCACACAATTTGTTAACATGTTAGAACTAAACAATTCAGACGTAACATTGTAAATAACTTATATGTAGCATTGTGTTAGGGTTGGAATGTTGGATACATTGTTACTCGCTAGTGCATCCAATTCCAAAGAAAAAAAAACTTATTTTCAATATAACAATGCCATATAATTTTAAAAATTTTTACTATTTTTTATAATAATAACTAAGTATGTACACATTATTTGAGTTTGAATAAATTAACGAGACAATCATACAATTGTATATGTTACCAACACAATTGAAACGTGTGCCCATATGTACTGCCACCGATCATCCATTTTTACACATGTTTTATTCTACTGGTTGTAAAATCTATATAAATACATATCGTAGGGTTCTACAATCAAAGAACGGTGATAAATATTTGTGAGTAAAAATCAAGAGAGAGATTTTTCTGCGATGCACAAACCGATCTTGACGTTCATTTGGATCGCACATCCAGTGTTAAGGTGTAAAGGATCTTTGGGTTTTTATATTTGATAGGGTTATGAGTTGGCCCATTAAAACTTATTAAAATCTTAATTATCTGGTTGCAATAATATTGTCCCTTAAACTTAATAAAAATACCTAATTGCAGAGAGTGGACGTTTGGACGTAGGTCATCTTGACCAAACCACTACAATTCTTATGTTTTTGTTGCTTTCGTGTGCCTGTGTATAACAATGTGTTTATTTTCGCTGCGTAAGATACCTAACAATCAAGGAGTCTCATTGAGAAAACACGAACATGTTTAACAAACCATCGAAAGATATAACTTCAATTCTATGCCATAACTAATGATCAAAGTGGATAAAACCGATGAAATTCAAAACGACAACAACAAACATGGTGCTAGCTTGCAACGTGCGAATCAACATGAATTGAACCCGGTTTTATTTCTAGCCCAGAGTCGATCGAACCATGAAGCCAATCGGATTGGCTTGTCTTCTTTCTTGTTTGCATCAAACACCATGTGGTGCATTTTTTGGTGAGTGATGGCTACAATTTGCAACTTAGTTCCAAATCTTAAATTATCAAAATGGTTCTCTTTGCAAATTATGTCATCTCATTTTTCAAATGCATCTCATGACTAAAACACTAATAACCTCTTACTTGCTTTGGGCTCAAGTTATCCAATAACTTAAATCCAAATCATTGGATTAAGGGGCGACCAAGTTTAGGTGATTATGTTTTAATTAGTTTTATTAAAAAAGTCGTTTTACTTTCACACACATATTAGTGGGAGCCCGTGCGATGTGACGGAGAAAACAACTTGAGCCGGGTCTAGCTCAAAGTTGGTTCAACTCAGGGTTGGTTTCATTTTCTTTATAATTGAGTCGATTTCAAGCCGATCTTTTTAAATCAAAATTCGAACCTCAATTTAAATTTTCAAACGTTTGCACTATAAAATAATTTATATTAAGCAAAAATGAGACTTGCTTACCCAACTTAGCAAAAAAAAATAATACAAAGGATTGTATAGTTTAATTTTCTCAAGTAATAAGACTTTTGTATTTATAGTGGTTTGTTCGTATGAACCTTGACTCCAACCAATGATGTGAGACAAGCTAAAAAGTAAAAAAAATAACAATAGCTTAACTTTTAAAGGATTGTACACACCGACAAAACTTGAGTACTCCTATAGGAGGCATGGGTAAAATCAATTTTTTAGGAGATGGGGACTCAGTATATATAAATTTATTTTCACTACCGGGCTAAAAATTAAAACTACTGAACCGAAAATTAACACTATCATTCGCCCAATATTGTACATTGTATTCTAACACTAGTAATTACTTAAAGTTTCAAATATTATATAAATTGATTTTATTGTCATCCTTGTATTGATTATAACATAGTATAGACACACACATAGTTTGAAGCATGTTGTATGCGACGAAAAACACAACATTTAGGTTGGTGATTTAAGAGTTTAGATGGAACGGTTCATATAAGTTTTGAGACAAAACTACGGGAAACCCGAAATACAAATAAAAGTTTTATTTATATGTGAAAAGAACTTAATATACAAATAATATCTTTTTCCCCTGATTTTTACGATGAATCTTTTTTAGTAGATCTATTTATAAGTTGCATTTTAATGATTATATGTGCTACAAAAATATTAAATAAAAAAAATTATTTTAAACAAGAATAATTATATAAGAATTAATATGTCATTGACTAAATAAGTAAATTATGTCACAAATACAAAAAAAAATCTCAATACAAAAATAACCTCATTAGTTTCAACCTACAGATTGAATCCAGTTGTATCCAGTTTCATTAATTCGGGTCAAGTTAGACTATTGGTTTCACTTCTCAAACGAGTTTTTCCCTATCTTTCGGGGCCCATGCCCCTTAGAGCAGAGATGGATAAAAGAACCAGAATAAAAAAACGCACAATACAACCTGACCCGGTAGTCAAACCAGTTTCCCTCGGCTCCAACCCATAAGTTTGAGATCGGTTCTTAATCCTATCCGGGAAAACCGGTTTCGATCTTCTTTCAACCCAATTCAAACACGTTTTAACCCGTTTTGTACGCCTCCTCTAACTTACAAGTAATGGTTCCAAAAGAGGCCCAAACACATAAAAACAAAGCGGTTGTTTTTCAAACACAAAGCCCAAGTGACTGCATCTTGCCAAAACTCGAAAACGATTTACGAAATACGAATACCATCTCTCACATATCACGTAATTCAATTCAGATTATCATATTCATATTCATCATCACTTGCACAAACACACCATTTTCACCTATTTCATGCTCTCACCGCTAATTTTCTCTTCGTTTGATTCCGCTAAACACCTAACCATCGCTTCAAAACCCTCGATCCGAAGCTGATTCAACTGGTTCAATTTCGCTCTGTGTTTAGATCTGCCCCGATTTGCCCCCTGAGGGTTACTTCACAGGTGCGCCAATTTCCGTCATTCGTTGTTTATCGAGCAGATTTAGTCTCTAATCGTCTATATGATTGCAATTTGTGTGTAGTTTACGTTAAACTTGTTATTCGCGGTGTTTTTTTGCAGGGATGAAACGAATACGAGATGATGGTTGTGGTGGCTCTCAGTTTAAGAGGTCGTTTGGTTCTTCTGGAGGAGAATCGTAAGTTTTTGGCTTTCGATTGCTTTGATTTTGTGGTCTGATTATGTGTTTTTGTGTGTGTTGGGGTGATTTGAGGATGATGGAGCTATTTTTTTTTTGTTATGTCTCGAGAAATAATTTTGTGTTTCTGATTGTATGTGATTTTGAATCTGGTAAACTTTTTTAGGGTTTAGTATTGAACTTTGTTTTTTGCATAACAAAATTGTGCGATTTAAATAAATTGGGGTTGAAAATCATATAACATGGTTGATCATTATAAGGCTGTATTATGTATCTCTTCCTCTTTGTTCCAATTGTTAGATAAAGACTGTTATTCCCAGTTTTACAGCCGATTAGGTTGTTGTTTCTTGCATTATATGGTTGTGTGGATTCTGAAGTTTGATATGATGGAACTGTGATCATCAGAAATCCAACTGGAAATATGCAAAAGTAAATTGAAAATATGATTAATTTTAGTATTATTTAATCTCAGAAATCCAATGCGGGCACAAGATAAAATCTTACTGAGAAAGGGGAACTAAAACCCATTATTTGTGCAGGGTAAAATATCACTTGACATCATAAAAGTTAATGATTTCAGGGCATGTGTTAGTCACTGAAACTCTCGATTAGTGACCTAAAATCTTTTATAAGAAAGAGCTTGCATATGCTATAATTTATCTTGCTTATTGGTGATACCATTCAATTGAATGCTAAATATTGGTGTCCACTTTTCTTTCTTCAAACTGAAGATATGGCCATCCACAAGCCCCGGGAGGAGAAGGAACAGGAGGGACAGGGGCAGGTGTAGGAGGTGGAGAGGCAGGTGGTGGAGGCAGTGCTGCTGGTGGCGGTGGCGGCAGTGCACAGAAACTCACAACCAATGATGCGTTGACATATCTGAAGGAGGTAAAAGATATGTTCCAAGGCCAGCAAGAGAAATATGGCATGTTTCTTGATGTGATGAAAGATTTTAAAGCTCAAAGGTAAATAATTTTCTGTTGGAAGAATGACTATGATAACATCAGTTACCTAACTGAGAACTTCTCTGATGCAGAATTGATACTACAGGTGTCATAGCAAGGGTAAAAGAATTGTTTAAAGGTCACAATAACCTAATTTTTGGGTTTAACACTTTCTTGCCCAAGGGTTATCAAATAACTGTTATTGAGGATGACGAGGCCACACCAAAGAAAAGTGTGGAGTTTGAAGAGGCTATAAGTTTTGTAAACAAAATAAAGGTGAACCTTATTTTCTTATTTGGTTAAAGAAACAGTAAAATAGTTTGAATGTCTGAATATAATTATTCTACCTCTGCGGTTGCAGAAACGCTTTCAAAACAATGATCATGTTTACAAATCATTTTTGGACATTCTAAACATGTACAGAAAGGATCATAAGGGTATTAGTGAAGTCTATAGTGAGGTGAGTTTATGTATGCTTTTATATATTTTTTTCTAGTGGTATATAAGATTATCCTTGACAACCTTATGTGTAATTTGTGCAGGTTGCCTCGCTTTTCAGTGATCATCCAGATCTTCTTGATGAGTTCACAAGATTTTTGCCAGATGCTTCAGCTGCCGCATCTGCACACCGTGCTTCCTTACGCCATTCCCATCAACGTTACGATGAACGGAGCTCAGCTGTGGTCCCACTTGGACCGGGACAACATGATAAGGTAATTTGGCTAATTTTTTTTATTTTCAATATTTATTATATAATGTTTTTTTATTAATTGAAGGACTAATTAATTATCTTTTGCATTAGCAACAGGGCAGGAGAGACAGGAACGATGCTGAACGGGACCCAAGTGTTGATTGTCCTGATATGGATGATAAAACAATGATGAAACTGCATAAGGATCAGAGGAAGCGTGGTGAAAAGGAGAACAGGGATACACGAAATAATGATCTGGATTACAAGGATTCTGATCTGGATAGCAACAGGGATCGCCTTGAAAAGCGAAAATCTACACGGAAAGTTGAGGGTTTTGGAGTACATTCAGGTTCGAACCCATATGATGATAAAGATGCCTTTAAAAGTGAGTAGATGCTTAATTGATCAGTTGTTGAACTCATAAATATGCTTTTCATTTGTTTCAATGAATGACCATTACCTTGCTTTCTTTCTATGAATTGTCATATTTTCTTATTGATCCTGAATTTTATAATACTGCCTTTCTGGTTTGTAAGTTGTGAAGAATATGCAAGTTGCTTGCAATACAGTTAAAGGGGTGTGGAAGTTAGCTGTAGAACACAATCAACACACCCACTTGATGAAATTTCTATTTTTGTCAGCATCTGAGGGAAAAAATATCCAAACTTTGACCCTGCCATTTTTCATGCTTTTGATATTCTATTAACGGATGTAACTCATGTTAACATTGGAGTAGTGAATGTTTCCTTAACTCAGTAGTTTTGGTTCAGAGTTTCTTCATCAAAGTTCTCTAACATTATGGTATTTGTTCGTTACAGGTCTGTACAGCCAAGAATTCAAATTCTGTGAGAACGTGAAGAACAGGTTACGAAATGCAGATGATTATCAAGCTTTTTTGAAATGCCTTCATATCTATAGCACAGAAATAATTACAAGGAAGGAATTACAGAGCTTGGTATATTACATAGCTTGTGCTACGTTTTATGTCCATTTGTATCTTCCTTCATTACTTGACTAACTACATTGCTCTAAAGGAAGCGTTCCCTGTTTTGTTTTTAAGTAGACAATGTGAAATTGATGTATCTATTAATTATCCTTTTCAGGTTGCTGATTTACTTGGGAAGCACACAGATCTTATGGAAGGATTCAGTGCATTTTTGGAACGTTGTGAGAACATAGGTGACTTTTGTTGATTTTGTATACTTCTGTTCTCCTTTGAGGACTCATTTTAATCTTCACAAGTGTGTCTTGTTTGCAGACGGGTTCTTAGCTGGTGTCTTGGACAAAAGTATGTGTTGCTTCTTGTTTTCTGTTTTCCCTTTTTAATTTTTTTAATGTTAGTTACATGAGTGTGCACTTAGAATAGAAAATTTCTCACCGTCTCACATTTCTTCATGTAAGAAACTTTATGGAATATTTCTAAGTCAACAAGAACAGAGGAGAAAGAAAGGGAGAACAGGCGTGAAATTGATGCTAGTAAAGAGAAAGACAAGTACAAAGAAAAGTATTGGGGGAAATCCATACAAGAGCTTGACCTCTCTAATTGTCAGAGATGCACTCCCAGTTATAGACTTCTTCCTGATGATGTTAGTCTATTGTGTCTTCTGATTTTTTTTAACAGCTATCAAGTAACTTTCTTTCATGTTTTACAGTTTATATTTTGTCCTTTATCTTCTGTAGTACCCGATTCCATCAGTAAGTCAAAGATCAGAGCTTGGTACTCAAGTGCTAAATGATCTCTGGGTATCTGTGACTTCTGGTAGTGAGGATTACTCGTTCAAACATATGCGTAGAAACCAGTATGAAGAGAACCTGTTCAAATGTGAAGATGACAGGTAAATTAGCATTTTAACAGTGCTAAATATTTAGAATAGATACAGATATTTATCAAATTAAGTTTCTTAATGATATATTTTTAGGTTTGAGCTAGACATGTTATTGGAGTCTGTGAGTTCAACTATTAAACGTGCTGAGGAACTACAAAACCGCATTAATGACTGTTTGATTGGTTCTGATGGCCCTATCCGTATTGAAGATTACTTTAGTGGTGATTATATTATCTACGTTTCTTATGAATTCTATTATACAATTATCTAATTTATTCTTATTTTTTGTATTTTTTAAATAATACTTGTAGCTTTGAATTTACGTTGCATTGAGCGTCTATATGGTGATCATGGTCTTGAAGTGATGGAGACACTGCGTAAAAACCCATCTGTTTCATTGCCTGTTATATTAATTCGACTGAAGCAGAAACAAGATGAATGGACAAAATGTCGATCAGACTTTGACAAGGTCTGGGCTGATGTTTATGCAAAGAATCATTACAAGTCACTTGATCACCGAAGTTTCTATTTCAAGCAACAAGATTCAAAAAATTTGAGCCCAAAATGTATGTAAATCTGGTATTTACTGATTGCACAGTTGGCTGTTACTTCTCTCTTTTATATCTGAATTATCCTTGGTTTCTGTATGACCAGCCTTTGTGACTGAGATCAAAGAAATAAAGGAAAAGAGCCAGAAAGATGATGCACTTCTTAGTATTGCTGCTGCAAATCAGCATTCTATTATGCCAAATCTTGCGTTTGAGTTTGCTGACAAAGATATTCATGAAGACTTGTTTAAACTTATTAAATATTCTTGTGAGGAGATCTGCACAACCAAGGAACAACTGTATAATGTATTAAGACTTTGGACCACATTCTTGGAGCCAATGCTCGGTGTTCCTCATCGGCCCCATAATTCTGATAATGATGAAGATGTTGAGATCCCTACACGTGGTGCTGCCAAAAATGAAGGTGACAATGATGGAAGTCCAGGGGGCGATAGTGGTACCCTTAATACTAAGCAAGGAAAGCCATCATGCAACAAAGATGATAATGTTTTACCAAAAACTGTAGTTTCAATCAAGGACATTTTACCAAATGGAGGTGCTTTATCTAAAAAAGATGGATCTAAGAACACATGTGTCGGGGATATAGCACCAATAGTTGGTCTTATAAATGATAACATTCTTTCTAAACCAAATAGTGCTCGTGTGTATGGCATTGAGGTCAAGTCAAACATTGATAAGGTTCCTTCATCTCAGGTTTGACTTAATCTGTTTGCCACTTATTTCACGTATCCAATGAGCTACTTCATATCTTATATATATTTTCTGTTCTACAGCATGGTTATATTTCTCGACCATTAACAGTGGCAAATGGAAGTTATGCTAAATTTGAGAAAGAAGAAGGGGAGTTGTCACCAAATGCTGATGTTAATGAGGTTGATTTTGCTGCATATGGAGATAATAATGGGTCACATGCTAAAGCAAAGCATAGCATGGAAATTGATCTAGATGCTAATGATGATGACAGTGAGGCTGTTCCAGAAGGTGGTGATGATGTGTCAGGCAGTGAGTCTGCTGCTGCTGATGTGTCAAGGGAAGAACATGAAGGAGACGGACACCATGATTCTATTGATGGTAGACCAGAAAGTGAAGGTGAGGCTGAGAGAATTGAAGATCCAAACTTTGGTGGTGGAGATGCGACATCATTGCTATCTTCTGATCATGTATTGCTTACTGCAAAACCACTGGCAAAACATGTGGTTTTTCCATTGCATGAGGGTGGGAAAAAAGATTGTAACATCTTTTATGGAAACGAATCCTTCTATGTTCTTTTTAGACTTCACCAAGTAAGAATAAACTTCATTTTTTGTTTTTCTTTCTGATCCATTCTTTAACTTATAGTATTATTTACTCAGATTTTTATATTCTGCCAGGTATTGTATGACAGACTATTGTCAGCTAAGCTTAATTCATTTTCTGCTGAAACAAAGTGGAGAGCTGCTAAGGACACTTCCCCACCTGATTTGTATTCTAAGTACTTCTCTTCCACATTTATATCTTCTACTTGGGTTTATGCAACAGATATTTTTCCTAACTAGATCATACTTTGCAGATTTATGAGTTCTTTATACAATCTACTTGATGGATCTACTGATAATGCAAAATTTGAAGATGATTGTCGTGCCATTCTTGGAAATCAATCTTATGTGTTATTTACTTTAGACAAACTGATTTATAAGCTCGTGAAACAGGCATGCACCTATTGATCTTATGCTTATCCATAAGGGTTGGTTTATATATACCCTTCAAAACTTGTAACGTAACGTATATACTGAAAACATGCTTTAAAAGCATGTACTTTGTGCATCAAAAACTTGGACTTTGGATA
>BJCM01210186.1:0-22979 GCA_018326385.1 Flaveria bidentis | reverse complement strand
ACATCATTTTGTTGATCTTTAAACATAATCTATAGATTCTTATAATTACTTAATATTAAAATTAATTACAATTAATAAAATTCAATAACAAAAAGTTCAATAAAAATAATATAATCTACCAAAACAAAAAAATTAAAAACTATGCTCGAAACCTAAACATCTATCTATTTTAGACAGCATAAATTAGACAAGTAATTTATAGGCTAGTCATGTTTATAAGTGTATAAATATACTTCAGAATTTACAAGTTTGGTTTTATGGTTGCGGTTCGGTTTTTCGGTTTCTATTACACGCAAAACCAAAACCGAACCGAAAAAATTAGTTTTTAAAAAATTATCAAATCAAACCGTCGGTTTCTTATTGGTTTCGGTTTTTTCGGTCCGATTGTGATTCAGTTATTTTGGTTTTTTTCACGCTTTTAATGGGTCCCATGAATATCATAGTCAAAACTCAAGCAATTATTGGTTAATAGATGGTGACCCTTTGTCTACACGTAACAAGTTAATCATTTATGAAAAATTATAGTTTTAAACACTAAAAGATGATAAAAAAGGAAGTAAATAAAGATACAAAATAATGCATAACAAAAAAGATAAAATTATGAATATATATATGAGAATCAAAGCGCAGGCAGGGATATATAACTAGCTATAACAACATGTGGGTTAAATAAATAAAATATTAAATAAACAAATGTATTAATTATAAAATAATATTTAAGATAAGATATCAACTTTTAATCTTTAAAAGAAAATTCAAAATAAGCTAATAATTTTTTTCAAAACAAATCATTTTTAAAAATTTCTATATTATAACTTCCAGTTTTAATTATTTTGATTTTTTAAAACATCAATTTTAACATATATTATATATATTTATAAAGTTTTGATGTATCAGAAAATTCTTATTTTATAAAAATTTGTTTCTTTAAAAATAACATTGATAAAAATATCACTTTCATTAAACTATTTTAGAACTAAGAAAAGTATAATATAGTGTTCGTAATTTTTATTAAAATAGAAAGATTTAAGAAATTTTGGAATAATAAACTTTGATAAATATATATAAAAAACTGTATTAGCGTTAGACAATGGTCAAAGCGAGTCCAACGGTCGGAACAAGCTTTTTTAGTTTGGTTCCCAACTAATTTTATTTAAATAAATCTTTCTGCAGGTAAAAAATTTATTTCAATATTAGTTAAATCAAATTATATCTTCCTTTGATATTGCACGTTGAAAAAATTCTAAACCATGTATTGCCACTGTATTTCATAATCAGAACGTTTTCGTGGAACCTTTTACAACCCCAAGACTTCGAGGGTTAAATTAGTACTTTTGTAAATTTAATTCATATAAAACTTGCAAAATATTTTAAATGAAAATATCACTTTTGAGTTTTGTAACGTGGTGACTGGTGATGTTCTTCTTCTTCACTTACTGTCCTCCAAATTGGTCGTAACCGATTTTCATCCACATATATATTTGTCTAAGATCGAAGGGGCTAATTAAAGGGTTTTGTTTTGTACACAAAATTAAATGAAGACGTTATGTTATTTGTTTCTTTATCACTTTTTTTTTGTTTCTCTGTCATATTTACAATTTACAATGTACGTGTTAGGATAGATGACTAGAGATTAACGATCAAAACCAAATAAACCAATCAAACGGCTGGTTTGGTCATGGCCGATTGGTTAAGTTTCTGTAATTCGAAGTTTCATTTGTGTATTGAGAGTCCAAACCGGCTAAACCGAACAATATAATTCCCTAGTACAAGCCCACAACAAATTGAGTATGTTTTGTAAAGCATTTTGAATGTTGTTTTTAATATCCTATTGTTTATAATCATGATAGGGACAAAAAGAGTGTGGATGAAGTTTAACGTGTTTGAATAGTGTGGGATGTGTAGACACATGGATAGAAACATAACCAAGAGTATTTTAAATCATGTGCACCGTTAAAATCTCTTGAGCAAATTTAGTTTCTTACTCGCTTTCAATCTCACCATGGTTTTGTTTCAAAAACTTAGGAATAACATGTTAAGTTTTTCATTAAAGTCACTTGTATTATTATCTTTATAATGGAAAGTTTATTTCATGAAACGAGATATGATGGTTGGATGATACTTTGTTTATGTTTGTACGTTTAACTTTAACCTATAAAATAAAAATGAAAACACATACAAGGACAAATGTGACTCATTCATGTTCATCTGTAACACGCTAAACAAATACAAGTGGATATAAACAAACACGAGCAAACACAAACATCCATAACAAATTTATTTAAAAGTCAATTTGGATTTAATAATCCAAACAATGAGATGTTGACCGATAATAATCCATACTAACAATTGCCAATGATAATCCCAATTTTTACTTTTGTTGCCAAGAGCAACCGTAGTAGCATAATCATTCATTGATTACACTTGACTTCCACTCGATTTTGCTCAATATGTTGATGATCAATGAAACAAGGAAAAATACAATGAAATGGAGTGAAAATCGAGTGTAAAACGATGATGATTATGCTACTAGGGTTTTCTTTGGCAACTGAAATGAAAGTTATAATTATCATTAACCAATTTGCAAGTATGAATTATTATTGGTCAATGTCTAATAGTTTGAAATATTAGAAATGGTATTTTTCAAAATATCTTTTTTCCTACTAAATTTCCTCGAAATGTCCCCGTCCTTGAACCATCCACCAAAATATACCTAGTGACCAAGGCGCAAGCGCCTCTACATAAAAGAGTGTCCGACTCTTCGTCTAAACCAATATTATTTTAATGTGTCCGATAAAGACGTCTTGCCTCCCGTCAACCTGACACATCTTAACTCCTGTAAAGGCGATGACGCCATCTAACAATTATGTCACAGTTATCTCCACCTCTGTTTTTATTTTTACATGGTTGGACGTCTTTATATTGGTTTCGGACGTCTGTATAAAATGATCCAATGCTTTTATAACAAGGTCAGATACCTGCACAAAAGAGTTGGGTACCCCTGTAATACAATCGGACACCTCTATAGTACGACCGGACAACTCTATAGTACGATTGGCTTCTCTACCCAAAAAGTTACAGATATTTATGATAGGGTCGGACATTTATACAAAGAGTTGGACGTCTTGTCCGGTAAGAAAATTTTGATGAATTGCTCGAGGAAAACGGAAAATTTTGATGAATCGCTCGAGGAAAAGGGCATTTTAAAGGAGTTTTTAGTAAAAGAAACATTTTAAAAATTTTCCTCAATTAAATGATAATTTACCTTTTAAAATTGAATTATTTGTTCCACCTTATCTATATTTTCTTGTCATCGCACTGCATTTGATTCTTTGGACTAACATTCTGATCCCATACATCAATATTCACAAGTCAGAACAACATCATTAGACAAGTTAAATCATTATACAAAAATCAAAGTAGCATTATAGTTGGAAACATAAGAATATCGCTTTATACGTCTTGAACTGGTCAAAATTCACGAATGATTTACTACACGGCTCGTTTATAGCCCCTAGTAATGGATAGTAAATCTGAAACTCCAGACAATGTGCTATTCTGCTATTGTAGCAAAAATAAAAAATAACCAAGATTTTTTCAATAGACAAACTTGGGCAAAAAATCACATATTCACCCAGGAGAAAGCATTTTGTCTATTTTACAAGCATGTCCAACCGTTGAGCACAAATACACGATAAAACAAAAGAAATTTGCAACTATTTGTTCTTCGATTCTTTCTACAAACCAAAACTATATGTCAAACACTCTAACCACACTGATGGTCTCAATCTACGACGCCTAATCCTATGACAATCACCACCATTTTCTTTCAAAATTCACTTGCAATGAGGCAACATTTATAGGGTTTTAGAAATTTCAATGGAAAAACCATGATTTGATAAAGATAGCCAGAGCAAATTGCAAGACACATGCAGCAACCAACACGATGGTCAGGTCATTCAACTCTACATGAGACTTGAGGTTCAAACCAACGAAAGCAGCCGAGGCAACACCTGTGATGAGTGTGATCGTCCATCGAAGAAAATCCACCGGGATAACTAGTAGAAGCTGGATGCATTCACAAACCGAAACTATATCAGGGATTACATGTTGCTTGAAGTTGTAATAATCAGATTATCAAATCATCGGTTTGAATTCAGCAGTATCAAATTATTTTAAGGAACTAAAAGATATAATGGACAAAATAGACGATCGTATACATTGTAGAAACACTTGTACTCAAATATAACAATTTAATAAAACGAAAGAATTTATAGATTATAATTACAAGAATAATAATCATAATTACCTGATTAACAAAGGAGGGTGGAAAGCCTTTGAAGTTTGATTTTTGAAATAGGGTAAAATAAAGGGGTAAATATCCCATCTAATTTTTCCTTTAAATTGATCGATTTTGTTAAAACGTGAAAGGAACTATATATCTAAAACTAATTATTCGACCCCTCAATATGCAGTTAGCATAAAAACTATCATTAAATCCAAACACTAAGAACTTATCAATACATGAAGCTTCATAATGCACGTCAAACACCCCCATATCAAAGCATCATCATTGGTAATTTTATTAATTAATCATCAAACTTCACATGTCGTAAGGCTTAAGTGGTGGTTCTGGTTTAGTTAAAGAACATGAGCAAGAAGAATACTTACGGAGCTAATGATGAAAATGAAGAGAGAGTATCCCCACATGCACCAAAAGTGGATAAGGCCAACTTTTGAACCAAAATACTGAAGCAACAAGTAAAATCCCAGTGGAACTAAGAAAACATAACCATATATTGCCATCGCTGAAACCTGGAAGTAGTTCACATCAAAGCTCCAAGAAGTGCTAGAATCGGTCTTTTTACTCATCAAATATGTGGCACAATTACCAAATGAAGCTATCACAAACACCAATGTGGTGGAGATCCAGATAAGCCCATAACTAAATATAAACATTAAGAAATAAAAAAAGGAAATCAAAATTCTCAATTCAACATTAGAAATGAATAATATGATAAGTTAAGATGAAAGGGAAGAGAAATTACAGATCTGGGTTAGCTTCAATTTTCCTAAAAAAGTCACCAGTGGGATACAATGAACTCGTTAATCTGTTGACAACATCATCTGTGTCAACATTGAAATACTGCGTGTAAGATGAGACACTGAATGTTCCATTCCAGTTGCTGCCAGGTGGTGGTCCATTTCCATCTATAGATATAAGACAACAACAAAAAATCATCCTTAATAAAGATTAATGTCATTTAAAATAAACAAATACAAAAAATTAAGATCAGATTAAAGGGTTGAAACCAAATATACAAACAAAACAACAATAATTAACACCCACTGATTCTAAATAGATTGATTAAAATTTCAGTGCTTAGCAATATCAATCTTCTTCTATTTGGCCTTGTCTGCAACTAGTAACAATAGTTATTCTTAAAAGCATAATATATAAGTATGAATGCTATCTAAGCATCTCTTAAAGATAAAATATTGCATTGATACAATGTACAGTTGAAAAATTTGTGATTTATGGTAGCATCAAAACTAACAACATGGAAGTCCTTTATCAAAGAGATAATTCTGGAAACTGCAAGAAGTCTCCTACATGTGCCAAAAGTATAACTTGTTCATCATGTGTGAATAGTGATAAGGTGTCACCTGATACAGATATATCACCTGGAAGTTATTTCTCAATACCACATGGAACCTAAGATTTGCCTCTAAATAACGTAGACAGGTTTTATACAGATAAAGACAATCCACGCTCACATTTAAAGGGATCTGAACTTCTGAAGTGCTAATCAAGATATCAAAAACACTTGTGATGCAGAAAGAAAGTGGAACAGATATACTCACCAAGTTGCAACTAGATTTTCCAGTGATTCCTTTTATTATCAATATATCCAATTTGTCAATTGACTTGCCGTTTCTTAGAATGAAATGCGTATGTTAGCACAATTGGAAAAGGTATTCACAGGCATTCACCACTACCAAATTATCCCATAAGCCCTAAGAATTACTACTTCAAAAGATTGGATGGAATCAAATGCAATTATATATTTTAATGTTACTCACTGTCTTTGTCAAGTGTAGATGTCCTAAGGGGAGGGGTTAGCTATACGATGCATTCCCTTTTTGCTTGTATTTCCTTGCAAGAGGTAGAAGCTCCAAAGCAACCATGGTACTTATTAATAGTTAGAAGTAAAAGACTAAGAGATGCTGTATACACAGACTGCTAAATAGCTACTTTTCCCTCATAGTTCAATCAACTAATTGCTTGTAGCAATCTACAGAGTATGATGTAACATACCACTTGGACTTGTGATGGTCTGGTATCCCCGCCCGCTGCCACCACTGTTAGGAGGAAAGATTTGCATATTTGCTTCAGGGTCTGCAGAACAGTCAAATAACCGTTAAATACGGTACATGCTCTGAATTCAGCTAAAGTTTAAAAAACACTCCAACAGCAATAAAACAAAGAGTCCTATACCCTGTTTTATAGTCGAAGCCCTTTCTTCAGTGATTACAGCCTGAACATAACAAATAAAGCAAAAGATTACCATTTAATAAATAACAAATAACATTCTCAAGCGTTACCATCAAGCCTGCATATATTCACACTACAGCTAGTAAAAGTAAAAACATACATATCAGCACCTAAAGATCCACATAAACCTTTAATCCCTTTCATAAATGAGCGTTTAACAGATTAACAAAACATCCTTATTAAAAATAACTAGCTGAGCATGAGAAGTGGATATTTCATTTCATTCCAAAATCACATCTAACTTCAAATTCATAAGTCAGTTTAAACATGTATAACGAATCTTGGGAAACAGGAAATGAAAAGTTGCATTCAGTACATCAAACAGGAAGTTGCATTCAGTACATCAAACAGTTCAATTGTTCCAAGATCAATAATAAACTATATTATAAGCGTTGCAGATCGTGATCAAACGGAGTGCATTGGTATCTCCGACGAACAAACAGACGTAACCAAACTTCCATGCTTGCAGAAAATATACATATATCACATCAAACTAAACTCAGACCCAAATTACAACAGAAAGTCCAACCAAAAATAAACGAACATAAGTTTCACTCTCCGTTCCGCAAACAGAAGGAAACACATCAACAAATTTCTAACATCAATCTGCATCAGACTTGTGACACTGATTATCAATTAGAGGGAAATTACACGGAAGTAAGAGGATAATTGAGCGCCTACGTACCGGAACCGAACCAGGTAGGTGGCTAGTAGGAAGGCTGGTGTACGAGGGTTCCGCCATTGAATTGAGTCTGTGAGGTGACCAAGAAGAAGAAGATGAAATGGGGGGTTCAGTAAGCTATATACTGTAGTGGCTATGGCGATGAAGTTTGATCGAGATTGGAGATTGCTTTTTGTAGAATCGGGTTTGAACGACGAAATCAAGCCCTAATTACGATAACAATGTAGAATTAAAGAAAGCAACTGACTGAACCAGAGGTATGGCAACGCACGTTGCTTCTGATTTTTTATTTTATTTTTCTTCTAACACTTTGTTTCGATTAATATTTTTCGGTAAATATACGACGTTGTTTTGAAACGATATATGTTATTTTTAATGTTTTTAAAATCAGATTGCATTTTGAACCAGACGTCTTACTAGTTTGATGATTGGACTGGATTTAAGATCCGAATGACGTCATAATTATATATATAGTATATTATATATATAGTATATATGTAACTAAATATAAGTAATTTATATATGTATTTTATGGTTATATATAAAACTTAATTATATTTGTATATCCAACACATTAATTTATGGTTCAACACCCCGTTTTTACCCATTAAAAAAAAACAAATCCGATCCTAACCAGTCAGGTTTCTCGGTCCGACCACCGGTTCGGGACGAATCGGCCGGTTCGACCAGACAAAAACGAACCATAGAAGACCTGACGGGCCACTTGATCGATCTCCGGTCGGACCAGCCGGTCCTATCCGGTCTTAAGAACATTGGTTATTTTAATCGATGTCATCTGTTCATTTCACAATCGGGACCACATTTTTAACCATTTGAGGAGAAAACCCACAACTAGAAAAACCACTTCCTTTAGTTTTGATCATAATGAAACTTAAACTTATTTTTTTCTTTATATTTATATGTTTTGAGTATCTTATCTTAACCACTTGATCATCGATGTTCCGTTTAGTATTTATATTTATGATATTTTAGATAGGCACATTATCATTTAAAAATTTTCCCCTTTTGTTGTAGTAAATCATTAAAGGATACACCTTTGAAACTTTTTTGTCACTTTGTTATAAATCGTTAATATGTTACACTACTTACTCCCATGACATATTTAAAAATATGTAGTTATTATTATTGTTTTGTAACCATAGGATATTTCAAAAAGTTTTCTCTAGCCATATAGACCAATACACATATTGTGATTTGTGAGCAAAGCCTTTTTTGTATCCTTAATTGATTCCACAAATCGATATGTATTGTAAACTAACATTGGCACATCGAACAATAAAATTAAACAAGAAACAATCATCTATACTTCAAACGATAAAATCAGTGATGTTTAGGAAGCTATAACTAGTGTTAAGAAGTCTTATCGGTGGATAAAACATAAAAAAGTTATTGATTTACGATATGAAAAACACTAATGATTACTTATATTTTCATAAGATCTCTATTATGTCTATTAGATTTTTAGTATTGATTTTGGATGCAAATGGTAAGAATTCAAAAAGCATCTTTCCAACGGAAGTCTGTGGTGGACGAAGAGGGAGTTCCCTCCATCATCATCATTATTCATTCTCCATCTTCAACTGCTGAATATTATTATTAATATTAATTAATAATATTATTATCATCGTATCCTTCTGAATAACCCTAGCCGCTGCATCAATCAACTATGGGACAAGGTACTTTTGATCTACCCTATGTTGCTAGTTTGTTCGATTCATACTAATGAAGTTTTGAATTCGTGATTGTTTTGCATTTAAATTCGATGTAAATGAACTGAAATTGACTTGTTGATTGGTGTTGGTGAAGAAGTTGAAGCTGGATCTGGTAAACGTTGTGGTGTTTCGGCTTATGATGAAGCTATGGATGCTTTGTCTTCGCTCATTACTAAAAAGAATCGGTCTCGTAAGTCCGTTGGCGATAGTAGATTTGAGCGGATGTTTGACTATGTTAAGGTGATATTAACAACTTATTATCCGGTATTGCAGTTTATCCATTTCAAAACAATAGCTAGAGTTTGAACTTCGATATCAAAAATGATAACATTTCAAGTTGAAAAGGCTAATAATTAGTTGAGAAGTTTGTAGGATTCAGTTAACTTTTGCTCTTCATATGTTGTAGTTGGATGAGTGTTACAAAACCTTTGATGATTTATGGTTCTTCGTTAATTAGATTTTGGATTTGGAGGAGTCGATTTTTCAGATGAAGATCATCCATGTTGCAGGAACAAAGGGAAAGGTATTGTTTTTGTTGATTATTTACACGAAAGCTGTTTTACATTATACCTTCACTGGATGCGCATATTTTGTGACTTGAGGCAGTATCAAATAGTTTGTAGTTGTGTAGATAAATTCATTATTCTAGATTGGATGACAAGAAACTTTAGATTATGATACAGTTGAGGCAGGCACAGTTAAATGGTAGAGTCACATTTTTCAGATAGTGCTAAAACAATGGCTTGAATTTGATACTTATCATGTTAGTTATGATATGGCATTATAACTTATCATTACACTCATTCATTTTTCCAAGTAGCCCTCAAATAATTTGAGCTTATGCAAGTGCACACGCACCTATTTAAGCCCACCAGGTGTGCGCTTAGGCCCTTTGGTGCAACCCAATGTAACCTTGTCGCCTTGCTTTAAAAGTTCCATTTTTTAGGCGTTCGGTCACATGTTCAGGCCAAGTTCTGACAAAAATCCTGCCAAATATCATTTGAACAAGTCTAAAACAATTACACTAGCCCTAAAAAAGCATGGAATTAACCTAAAACAACCAAAACTTGCCCAAACAAGCCTAAAACATGTCTAAAACCCCTAAAATGGTATTTTTGTACAAGGCAACTCGCTTAAAAAGTTCTCGCTTTTTAAGCGCCTTGCTCCTTGACCCAAGGCTCATCCTTTGCGTCTTCGACATCTGTGATATGCACTACAATTATATGTCCCCTATTGTGTTAAAGTGGCTATTGTAAAAGGATTTTTCTATTTCCATTTGGACAATCTATGTCAAAAACAAATTTATATTCATCTCTGACAGAAAGTAATCATGTGTATGTTGATGTACATTTGTATGCAAGTTTATTAAATGTGTAAGATATGGAAGTAGGGCTGCAAACGAACTGAACGTTCAGCGAACAGTTCGTGAACCGTTCGACGGGAAGTTCGTTTATGTTCCTTCGTTTAGTAAATGAACGAACATGAACAAGAAAATTCCGTTCGTTTAGTTAAACGAACGAAAATGAACACAAGTCGCGTTTGTTCATTTATGTTCCTGAACGTTCGATAATGTGTTCGTTTATGTTCGTTAAGGTGTTCGTTTATATTCTTAATTATTGTGTCAGTTATTTTTATGACTATTATATCAAGTATTTTTTGGTATTTATGTTAACTACTTATTTATCTTTATTGATTTTGTGTAATGTTTGTAATAAATATTATAAATTTTATTCTAAAATAAATCTATAATAATTTGTATTCGTTTGTGTTTATGAGTTTTTTTTGTGTTCGTCATGTTCATGAACAGTTGTTTGTGTTCGTTTGCTTTTGTTTGTGTCCATTTACGTTCGGTAAGTGTTCGTGAACAGTTCATGAACATGTTCGTTTTCTTAATGAACGAACACGAACAAGAAATCTCGTTCGGTAAGTGTTCGCGAACAGTTCATGAACAAGTTTATTTTTTAACGAACGAACACGAACAAGGCTTTGTTCGTGTTCGTTCGGTTCGTTTGCAACCCTATATGGAAGAACACAAAACATGTTGAGGCACTTATTATCTGGCTTATATATACATGCTATATGATCATTCACTTGTATATGTGGTTTTAAAGATACCCCACATCAGCAGTGCATAGGAATGAATTAGAGGTTTCATATATATCACCCTCTTAGAAGCCATTTGCATGTACCATGACACTTTATATCCAATGGAAGATCTGTATTCTCTGTTTTCTGTTTTTGTTCATCGTGTTGTATTCAGATAAAGCAATCCAGATATGGAGACAACTCTATGTGTATGATTGATTCTAATTTATGTCATAATTTGATTGGTTACAGGGATCAACATGTGTGTTCACAGAAGCTATACTACGCAATTATGGTTTTCACACTGGACTCTTCACATCTCCTCACCTCGTTGATGTTAGAGAAAGATTTCGATTGGATGGGTGAGTCTTTGAAGCCTTGAAAATCTAATTCATAGTTCATGCATTGTATCATGATATTAGTTGATTTGTTCACAATATTAATTATATGGTCCCAAAACTCTGAAAAATAACCAAAGTAAAGTTTAATAATTAAAGATGATTCAATTGTAAAAGGTGGTTTATGTCCTGATTTTCCTTCTGTTTCAGAGAGGACATATGCATACAGAAATTCTTGGAATACTTTTGGTGGTGTTGGGATAGACTGAAGGCATGATTTCTGATCTATGTACTACATGGATGTAATTTACTCATATTAAATCTTCTCGTTCTTCTAGAAGATTCACTAGTTTGTTTGCATTTTAGAGAGCTTATCTGTCCATTAAATAGAAGTTCCCTGAGATGATATTCCAATACATGCTTTAAGGGTGAAATAACATTTTATGGGAAACAATACGAATTATGTGGTTAGATCGACGTCAACGAGTCAAAGCTACTAAAATTGTTTGCCAAAAACAATTGGTTGCATTAGTTATGTGACAGGAGTATTGGTTATTAGAAAATGAAAAAGATGGCCCAAAAACCAGATTATGGTTACTCTTTATTATCTATTCAGTCCTAGTTCAGAATAGCCAAATGTGGACGTATAAACACTCTTTATAGATATATATAACCATAATGTCTTTTTATCTATAGACCTAACGGTTGTGTTTATCAAATCCCTGATTATTATACTTCACAAAATATTTATTTAGCTTTCAAAAAAAGGATAGTTATTTTCTGGAAACTTCTTTTTTTTAATGAAAAAAGGCCTTTTTTTCTTCTTATTATGTTTATATTTTTCAACCATGTTCTATTGTTCCTTTGATCTCAATTTGGGTAACAAGATCACCAATGTTCTCTACAAACAGTGCAGTCATAATCAGAAACTTTATTGGTCAGTTATCAGTTATTATGAACTAAATTAGCATTTGATTAATGAATTCTTATCTGTTTCTGTTTTTGTATGTAGGCAAAATGCAGTGATGATATGCCAATGCCAACTTTATTCCACTTCCTTTCTTTACTTGCTTTCAAAATTTTTGCAACAGAGCAAGTACGCGACCACTTTTTTGTAACGATATTCAAACGCATATTCCTGATTCCCCATAACCACATACAGAATAAATATGATCATGATTCTTTTACTGACAAACACGTTACATTTGTTGCAGGTAGATGTTGCTATTATTGAGGTTGGATTAGGAGGAAAGACTGATGCAACTAATGTGGTATGTTAATCTAAACCAAAATTTATTATTTGTGCCAAAGAAAATGTGTTTAATATAATGCACAAATTTTCTAGATTCCAACGCCTATAGTATGTGGAATTACACCCCTAGGGTATGATCACACAGAAATCCTTGGTATGACCATTCCTATCTATATTAATTTATTCTTTTCCAGAAATAAGTTGATTTATTTCTTTGTAGCATTTATATTGTATGTCTGAAGTTTGAAGATTAAACAAATCTTATAGTATTCATACTTTATATCAATATGCGTTGACCAGGAAATACTCTTCAAGAAATAGCGGGGCAGAAGGCTGGTATTTTTAAGGTGCCTTTTCAAATCATGGATCTTAAATTATACAAAAATAATTGTTATTCTTATTTTATCTTTTTCATATAAATTATCTGTTTTTTATTTGTTAATGTAGAAAGGTGTTCCTGCATATACAGTTTCTCAACCACCTGAAGCTATGCAAGTACTTAAAGAAAAGGCTTTCCAGTTAGATGTAAGTTCAGTTTCTCTACAGTCGAATCACGTAATTGTATTGCTGGAGATGAGTAGATGACTATTGTATACTGTAATGGAAATCACCAAATTACCCTGTTGCAGGTGTGCCTTCAAACGGCAAACCAATTGGATGGTAATTTGTTAAATGGGTTGCATCTTGGGCTTGCAGGGGAGCATCAATATGTTAATGCTGGGCTTGCTATCATGTTAAGCTATACATGGCTTCAAAGGAGCGGTCACATTGAAGTCGAACCTGTGGATCTGACTGTAAGCACACTAAAAGGAAAACTGGTCAAACGTGACTTTTTTAGTTTGGTTTAATTGCATGGGGTCAGGTGGGCCGACTGATAAACACCATTTCTTCTGTAGTGTTATATATAATTAATGTTCTATTTCTTAAATATGATTAAGAAACTATATTATTACAACGATAATCTTATTTTAAAAAATTAACAGGTTTAGGATTTTTTATTCGTTAGGAAGACACCTTGGGTCGGTGTATAGTACGTTAGAGACAAAGTATAACCCAAACTGATCCATTACCAATAAACTTTTTGAAGCTTCCGCTTCTAATATTTAATTCATTTTGAGAAGTAACATTAGTTATGCTTGGATACAGAGTTATTTGCCTGAGCCATTTATTAAAGGGTTAACAACTGCAAGGCTACAAGGACGGGCCCAGATTATTGCTGACGGGGCTTGTGATATTCAAAGTCAAGGGAATCTGGTGTTTTATTTGGATGGTGCACATACTCCTGAAAGCATGGAAGTTTGTGCAAATTGGTTTTCTCTTGCAGTTAAAGATCACAGACAAAGTAGCATCAGTGATGACTCCAGGAAGGACTCCACACAGGTTAGAATGAGCAAGAAAAAATGCCTTTAGTTGCAAATATTTATTAGTGCTTTTAATTTAATAATATAAATTAAATTAGTAACGTAATCTTATATTTTGAATAAAGTGATATAGTAGGTTGTATGCATCAAAAATAAACTTCAGATAACTTTAGATGCATTTTGACTTGTTTCCTATTTAGCTATTTTTCATTTTACCCAATTGACTCATTAGCGATGAGACGTAGGTGCATAACCTAGGTTGACCTGTTCATAAGTAAATGGGTGGAAATTACCACATCTATAGTTTTTTAGCTATCGTGGGAACATGGTGCTGTTTCTTTCTTGAAAAAAGAAGGTTCATCTTTGATCCTTTTAACTTGACTGAAAATGCAGATATTATTGTTCAACTGTATGTCAGTGAGGGACCCGCGATTGCTGTTTCCACGACTGTTGGACACATGTGCCAGTCAAGGTATCTCCGTTATAAGCATCTTATGTATTGGCTGTGACTTCTTTTAGGTTTAATAATGCCCTTCAGATTTGGTTCTTTGCAAACATGCCAACATTTAACTAGAGGTGGGGTAACGTATTTCAATCTTACATGCTGAAACGGGCTAGGTTAGGCTGAAATGACCCAAAATATTTTATTATATTTTATTTTATTATATTTTATTTTCATATTTAAGATGTTATAAAATAGTTAATGCTTTAACTATGATTATAAAAACAATGTTATCACCATAACTGACTCGTTTGAGATAACGCAGCCCAAATTGATACATTGATATGTTAATGGGGTTACATTAATATTGATTCTTTTATTTCAGGTATAAATATTAAAAAAGCATTATTTGTACCGAATATGTCCCTCTACACGAAAGTTGGATCTAGCTCATCCTCTCCACCGGCTGGTTCTGAAGTTGATTATTCATGGCAATTGACCCTTCAAACAGTGTGGGAGGAGATCATACATAATAAACAAGGTATGTTAAAATTTCCACAATTACCATCATAATATCATATTTTTTCATTACTTCCTTAACCTCCATGTAACAAGTTTTTTGCCAACCTGAAGTGACATAGGGTTCATTGCATATAAACTAAGTAACCAACCTTGGTCAATTGTGTTCTAGATAACAGACTTCAAAATCTTCAATTTAAGGTAATCTGAAGATTATGTGGTTAAAAAAATGATGATGTGGCTAGTGATGTGGTTACCAAGTTTGACTTTTTCCTTGGTATGCAACCTGAAAAACTGTTAACTTGGAAGATTACAGTAAATTCAAAATTTTGAAACTTTGACGGCTTTGGATATAATAAGTTGGTTACCTAAAACAAAAACTTGACTAAACCTGATTAATTATCTTTTTATGCAAGTTTTGACTCTATGCAATGCTTTTGGAATATATAATGTCTCAGGAAATCTTGAAAAAGTTGACCCGGTTCCCAGTGTGGGTGAATATCATGATGACAGGAGTATTATAAGTGGTGAAAACAGTATAGTGTTTTCATCCCTTCCCTTGGCCATTAAATGGTTAAGAGATACTGTCAAACAACAAAATAAGTTTGTTCCACTGCAGGTACATTTTCTATCACATATTCTATTCTGTTAAGCTAATTCTTTGATTTTACTGGTGTCTGTATTTTTCATAATATAGACACACGTATACATACACACATATAATGTCATCTATAATGTTATATATTTATTTGTTATTTTTCAATATATTAGGTCTTGGTTACTGGTTCGTTACATTTGGTTGGTGATGTCATAAAACTAGTGAAGAAATAATTCTGAAAAATTCCCCTGCTGCTATCTCTAGAGAGATTAAAGATTTTCTCAAAGGATTATCATGTTAATTGTAATTTATGTTTCAATTTATGATAAGAATATATATTATTTTTAATGTGTTTTTATTTTTATTATACATAGCGTAGTTGTTTTTCATTTAGTTGTATGTCATGCATATACAGAAAGATTAAAGATTTTCTCAAAAGATTTACTTATTTGACCAGTTTCTTTTAGTTATTTGTATTTTATTTTATATACAGTCATTTTGTAAGATTTTCATACTAGACCAATTCTACAAAAATTCCCGAGTATGAGATATCATAGTATCATGTAAATATATCCGAAAGATCACAAGTTTGTAAACATGGCCACTTGTGGCAAGTTGAGTGCAAACAAGTTTATCGGATCAGTTATTTTAAACAGATCAACATGATTTGTTTTCCCACATAAATTTATCTAATATAATTGTTAATTACTATCACAAAAGGCAGTACTTTTACCTATATACACCTTCACTGGTAAATATTACCAGAAAACAACATTCTTGCTTTATATGAAAAGGTTCATCACCCTGATGTGAGTATATTAAAGTCTAATTTCAATATACACTTAAAATTTCTAATCTTGATTTTAATATATTACGTCTCTAAACTTAAAGTGTGCACTTGTGAAAAGAATTTTAAATAATGACCTTCACCCTTTAAACTTGTAAAATTTAAATGTAAAATCATTATCAAAAAAGTTAAACATTTTTACACAAGACTTTTTGGAACACCACTTAAAATATTAATTCATCAAATTTCAACCAATTTAAAAGGTAACAAGTAGTTACATACATTATATGATTTTTACAATTATGTGTTTAGTTAACAACTTTACATGCTTTAATATATCATTAATATATTTTTTAGTAAGTTTAGAAACTTTTTATAACAAATCAGATTATACATCAAGTTTTTATTGCCTCAAAACAATTTAAAAGAAGAAAAAGAAAACATATTCTATTTCAAACTTATCAGTTTAGAACAACATATCCAGTACTAAATCAACTGTTCATGAAATACAATAGGCTTCTAAGTGAATCAAGGTCAACATTTCCTATACATGTTCTCTCACTCTGCCGAAAAAAGTCAAAGTTGACTTCTCTCTTCTTTTCTAAAGCAATATCATCTCACCCATACCATAACTAGGACTTCAGGTACAAAACCATCGGTTCTTGTAGTATTAAAACAAGCCTCACAGACTCACACTCATCTCAAACACAGAAACTAGCCTTCTTAAAAACCTCGCTTAACTTTTCTTTCCACACAAACCACCGGTTCTTGTAATATTACAAAGAAACCACACTGTGAATAGAGTGTGTTCTTTTTCAGCACTTTTACAAGAAAGATGGTTACTTTGCAATGAAATACCAGATAATATGATTGAAAAAGTCAGACTCAATTAAAAACCAAAACGACCAGACAGATAGCTATAATGTTCACAGCAGTTGGCGGAGTTCCTGGTTTTCTTTGCGTAACGATTTAATTTCCTTCATAAGTTCTGCTTGTGTTTCCAAAATTGAGTTCATAGCATTCGACATTTGCATCTACATGTAAACACATATATGAGTGGCGAAGTTAATATAAAATATTATTAAAAAAAACTGCAAAGAAAAAAAGAAGCTACATATACAGACCTCCTGCATATGAAATTGCCTTAAAACTTCAATGTGAAGATTTCGAACATCTTCATGAATCGACTTCTGGAAAGAGGCAAGAGCTTCATCAAGGGTGCCTTGAAATAGTTGAAGTGAGAATGAAGAAGATCCCTGCAGCTGTGAATTCGGATGCGAAGGTGATTTCTGGGATTGTGTATCCATACCCTGTCAAGATTATAAATAAATCAATAACAAGTAGCAATTAAGGGTGCATATACAACAACTTCTTACATTCGCTGATGGAGGAGTTCCCAGTTCTGTGGCAGCCATCTCATGCCTTGGTGTAAAGCTATTCAGAATCTCTTCTCTCGTCTCAGGCCCTGTTTTCTTTGTTTTCGGGGACCCCACAGCAGTGAATGTCCCGTCACTAAAAGACGGATTTGTACTTATCCTCTCAGCATAACTTGAAAATCTTCGTGTTTGGGTCAATGCAAGTCCAGAAGATTCTATATTACCTTTCAAACCAAGTGAAAGAGAAGTAGAGCCAAATGGGATTTCAGAATAAGCTAAAGAACTCTCTTGACTAGATGAGGTATCCCTGACCCGGAAATTGATACCCGTTTGGCTTGAAGGCAAACTAAGATCTTGAAGTCCAGTCATCATGGATCCTGAAGATAAACTGGAAGAAGATGCCAATGTGGCAAAGCGAGAGGGTAGAATCCCTTGCTGACGTGGACGCATAAATTTATCTGACACTCCACCCCAAGCTTCTGGTGGAGTTATGGATGACGGTTCAGGAGAAGATGATGGTTGAGAGACAGGATTGTGGTTGTCGTCCTGTGTGATAATAAATTGAAATTAATAATTATTACTTTTTAATATGAATCATTACATAGCATTTTGTTGGTTATAATATATCATATATTGAGGTTATTAACTACCAAACCTGTACTGAAGTCGAGGTAGGTTTCCAGTCAAAAATCGAGGAAGGATCACTGCCAACATCGGTTGCAAGCGGGAATCTTTTTGATGAAGGAAACAACAGAGCAGTCTTTTTATTAAAATCATTTTTGGTTCCTTCAAATAATTTATCAAAAGATGGTGTAATTGGTTGAACTTCCACAAGTGGAGAAAACACCTCCATGTCATCTTTATAACTAGAACCACGTGGCGCATGTAATCTAGCCAATCCACCAACCCTAAAGGAGCTTCTCAGTGGTGTTTCTTCCCCTGCTGCAAATGAATCATTAGCACTAGAAGTTGCTGACATGGCAGAATCTGAAGAGGATCCTACACGAGCAGAGGGTCGGGACCCAGTAATTGAAGTAGTAGATGTTGTTGATGAAGGAAGTGGGTCTGGCATAACAATTGAATCATCCACAGTACCACCCATGAGAGCAGTATCTGGTGTGCAACTTTTTTCATTTACAAAAATTGGTTTTGATCTTTGCCAGCACAAACTTGTGACAGCCTATGCAAACAAAATAACGTTATAACTTAAACTATCTGTGAATTAAATAAGTATAACAGTAATGGGAGATAGGTTTACCTCAGAACTAGCATAGGCGCGAAGGACGGTAATAGGTTGAGGCTTTGCACGCACATCATAAAATACCACTTGTCCAGTTGTTGTGCCAGCTGCCAGTGTATTTCCATCATCATGAAACGCCACTGAAGAAAAAGGTGACTCATATGGTATGCAAAATGAGGGTCTTCTTGCTCCCGAGTCAAAAGTGTATAACTTTTTATCTAGTCCGACACTAGCAATTATCTGCCAAACTCCAAAACTTCATATAAGATATCTTTTTGATTAATGCTGAATTTTATTTTCATTTTATCATAGAAAAGTTACGAATAATTAGTAGAAACCTTGTCGTTGGACGGTGAAAAACTAATACCAGCTGTTGGTGCAGAATGTTGCTTTAACCAAGAAGCCTACATGTCAAAAGTAAAAATCGTCATAAGACTTTTGTATCCATTTATCAACTTAGCATACATGTTAAACAAATACTGTGTAAATTAATCAGCCTTGCAGAAAAGCTAAGTGAAGAATTAAAAAAAAACTAACTTAAAAGATACAAAGCATGCATGAGTTTAACAAGACGCACCTTTGGGTTGCGACCAGTTGTATCCCACAGATGAACAGAGCCATCATCACCAGCTGTCACTAAAAGGTGCCTACTAGCCCGCGAATAATCAAGCACCCTCAAGACCTGAGCTTGAATCATCATACAAACATCTAGCACATCAGAAAACAAAAGTATATAAATTACAAACACCAATAAGAACTCGGATTCTTAATGGTTTTGCGATAGCTAAAAGATGGACAAGAACACACACCTGCCCATTTGGATCCTTGAGTTCAGTAGCCCTTGCACCCGATCCAAGGTTATGAATTATAAGATCACCACCAAGACTAATAGAAGCTAAATGTTCATCTCTGCAATTATATTTCACATCTGTGATCGTGTCTGTATGACCTTTTAACCACTTTATACATCTCCTCCTCTGCAAATCCCATATTCTCACAACTTGACCACTTCCACCCGAACAAATATAACGAGACGCTTTGGTACTAAAGCTGATAGTATAAATAGACTCCTGCAATTTAAACAGCAGTGTGCCTCATTCATAAGCCTTAAGATTAACATGAAACAGACAAGACTAATCACTAAGTAAACAATATGCAAAACACACAACTTCAGATCCCAGTATAATAATATACTCGACCGAGTAACATCTATTCCAAAACAATAAAACGCATATGCCAAACACAAGATTAACTCACAATGTCCACTCACCAGTATCAATATCAAATTCAAGTGTCAATTCCAAACACAAAAAATGCACATGTCAAACACAAGATCAACTCACCTCAATATTGTCACCACTATCAGTGCCAGCAGCAGGTATAGTCCCCATGCTTTGACCATTCTTTCGCCACAACGATATCCTTTTATCATCACCAGCACTTGCCACCACCAAATCTGATCACAAAATCATCTTAAAATTCAAGCTCATTCTTGCAACTTACAACTACTAATCAAATCATCATCTAAAAAATAGAGAAAGATCAACCCTTTCATCAATATAAACCACCAGAAGAATAAAAATTCTTACTTGTATGATTCCACTTGACGGAGTTAACCTGAGAACCAGGTGAAGGCGTGTGACTGAGAACACAAGGGTCGCCGGGATCCATCGAAACATCAAAGAGTTTGACGGTGTCGCCACCGCTAGCGGCCAAAAGCGACATTGTTGGATCGGTGAAGTTCATCAGTGATTAGGGTTTGATGAGATGTGGAGCTAAGTTAATGGCGTTTGTAGAGTCGTGTGATGGCGATTAGAACAGTGATCAGGTGAAATTCAATCGAGATGAAACGAAATGAGAAGGTGGTGATTGTAATTGAATGGAATGTGATTGATGATGATGAAAGATTTGAGAGAAATGGTGGGATGCATTTGTCGTGATGATTTGAAACCCTAAAGCGATTCAATTTTCAAAATGAGTACCGAGTGTTCGGGCGCCCTTGCAACTCCGGGTAAAATCGACCCAATATTTTTTTTTTTTTCATTTAAACTTCGTTTGTTAACAAGTCACATTAATTTTTAAAACTTAGGTGTGAGAGTTTATCTCTTGGCTTAAGTGATTTTAGTTAACTCGGGGCAAAATCACCGAATAACAATTTTATTTAAGGATTTGAAAAAAGGCAAGTGGTGAATAGAGCTACATGGTATAAGGTTGATGGATTTAAAACAAAAGGCATGAACGAAGTGGGAAGTAGGCATACGAATTTTCATGACTTAATAAATGAGAATAAAGAAATGTTTGAGGATAAGTCAAAGTTGGTTATAAAAAAAGTAATTAGTAGTATATTCAAGTGACTATCAACAAATGATACAGGTTTGTATGATGGATAGATCAATTTGGAAAAAAACAAAGGATGCTACATAGGCGTGGAACAAGGATGCCAAGGCCCGACGTGTTCACATTTGGTCTTATAAAAAAATCAAGATACTGTAAAAGGTGACATATTTGGGTTGATTTAAAAGGGAGTTAAGTCAACTCTTAGCTTATATCTTTCATTCATAAAGTTCGAGATCTTATTTCATTAAAGGGCAGCCTGCTCATTAGTTTGAGTAGATGTATATGCAAGTTTCTCTTAAAAAATCTCGCTAAAGGTTGAAGAAGATTATTCGAATGTAATCGAAAGCGAACAATCAACATTTATAAATGTTAGGAATATTTTTACGGGCACGTAACTATCACTTAGGTACAAACTTAAACTATGAAAAGGCCAACACAAAATGTATACATTTTAAATGTTAACTAAGAAAGGGCATTTGACTCCATTAGTTCAGAGTTTATCAGCTTTGTTATGTATCAAATGAACGCAAGTCCGAAATGGAAGAAGTAAATCATGGGAGGTTTACAGGTGGGTTTGGCTTCAATACTTGTCAATGGTTATCATACTTGTGAAATCGAGCTAGAATAATTTCTTCTTTTCTCTTTATAATAGCAATTGAAATGTTTAAATGTGATGATAAAAGCGACAAAGGAAAATGGAATTAGAACAGCAGGGAATCTATATCTATAAATAGGTTGGTGGTCTCACATGTTATGTTCATGAATGATGTGTGTTTCATATAAAAATGTTTCATATGAAAATGGTCTAATGTAAATACTTTAACTTTATCTTATATCCTAAGATGTTTCCTTTATTTTCTTTTTTTATTTCAATGCTAAATGGTAACTAAAAATGATTGTTCAATATTCTAAAAGTTATGTTGTTTCATAAAAGTTGGATGTAGGAGATGGTAATTCGATTTGTTTAGAATGGGAATGGATGAAAAAATATTAAACAACATGTAACAAACCAAGTTAAAGATTTAGTTGCAAGATCAAAGAGGTAATGCTGCAACATATTGAGGACGAGTGGAGATGAACCTATGACCCCATGGGTGAATTTTCAATCATTTCAAAAAGATCGTTTATGCAGGCTAATTCGGGTCAACTATGTGTAACATCCGCCTATTTTCAAAATCATAAACCCAAACCCGAACCCATTTTAAACTTTCAGTATTAAATTATTTTAATAATTTTAATAGATCAAATACATTAAATGTTCAATTTATATTGTGAATTATTCATTAATCATCTAAACAACTTGTAATAATTTATGGATTTATAAATAACTTTTTTCATAAAGTTATAAAGTTTTATTAATCATTTTACAACAAATAACTAAATGAAAAAGACTTATTAAAACTTATAAGGTTATAAAATGAATTGTAATAAACTTATAAAGTTTTATTAGTAATTATGAATTTTAAATATAGAAAAAAATAATCAAATTATAAAGTTTACAAGTTTTATAAAAGTTATAAAGATTTAATAAAAAAAGAAGTTGTTCAATCAAATTTAGAGTTTAAATTTTAATTATTATTTATTTATTTAAATTATTTAATATTTATTTTAAATTCTAATCATAACTCCCTTTTGAAAAACTTGTAACTCACCATTAACACCATTAATAACCT
>BJCM01210185.1:0-12814 GCA_018326385.1 Flaveria bidentis | reverse complement strand
ATAGATCTTCGACCGGGCTACCATCAGTTAAAGGTGAAAGAGCAGGATGTCCCTAAAACAGCTATTCGCACGCGTTATGGTCACTACGAGTTCCTCGTTATGTTATTTGGTATGACCAATGCGCCAGCTGCTTTTATGGACTTGATGAATTGAGGGTGCCGACCAATGTTGGATAAATCAGTGATTGTGTTTATCGATGATATCCTGATTTATTCCAAGAGTGAAGAGGAGCATGCCGGTCATATTCGAGAGGTGATGAAGACATTGAGAAGGGAGAATTTGTATGCTAAATTCTCCAAATGCGCATGCTGGTTGTGCAAGGTCCAATTCTTGGGTCATGTAGTGAACCCTGACGGGATTATGGTAGACCCAACAAAGGTGGAGGCGGTGATATAATGGAAGACTCCAAAGACGCCATCCGAGATTTGCAGTTTCTTGGGTTTGGTAGGCTATTACAGAAGATTCATTCAAAACTTCTCTAAGATAGCTTCTCCACTAACCAAGTTGACCTGAAAAGATATAAAGTTTGTATGGGGTCAAGCTCAAGAGAAGGAGTTCGAGGAGTTAAAGGCGAGGTTGACTTAAGCTCCTGTTCTGTCATTACCCGATGGAAGTGAAGATCTGGTAGTTTATTATGATGCTTCCTACTAGGGGTTGGGGTGTGTGTTAATGCAGAGGGGAAAGGTTATAGCTTATTCATCCTGATAGTTAAAGGTTCACGAGGTTAATTATCCTACTCATGACTTGGAGCTAGCAGCCATGGTCTTTGCGTTAAATATTTGGAGGCACTACCTTTACGGGATGAAGTGCACCATATTCACTACCTTTACGGGACGAATTGCACCATATTTGAAGCAAGTCAAAGAGTTTCAAGATGAGGCATTGAAAGAAGATCATCTTAACTCCGAAAGAATGAGAGGTCTGGTTGCGGAATTGGGTGAAAACATACTTGGTGTTAGAACCCGATTTGGACGAATATGGATTCCTTGTTTTGGGGATCTACGTATGAAGATCATGGAAAAAGCTCATAAGACTCGATACTCTATTCATCCTGGTGCTACAAAGATGTACCATGACATGAAGAAAGACTATTGGCGGCTGGCTATGAAGCGTGAGGTGGTCGAGTATGTGAGTAAGTGCCTTACTTGCTTGCAAGTGAAAGCAAAGCATCAGAAGCCATATGGAAAGATCCAACCTTTAGATATACAGGAGTGGAAGTGGGAGCACATCACCATGGATTTTATTACGAAACTACCGCGTACCGCGCGAGGGTATGATGCTATTTGGGTGATAGTTGATTGTTTCACAAAGAGTGCTCACTTTCTATCGATCCGCGAGACATATTCATCTGAGAGGTTGGCTGATCTTTTCATTAAGGAGATTGTAGCTCGTCATGGTGTGCTGGTGTCTATTGTGTCTGATCGTGACACCAAGTTTACATCAAAATTTAGGAATAAATTCCACGATGCAATGGGGACGAGGTTGCATATTAGCACGTCTTATCATCCTCAACAGATGGTCAGTCAGAAAGGACCATTCAGACGTTGGAGGATATGCTTCGTGCATGTGTTACCGATTTTGGAGGAAGTTGGGATGACCACTTACTGTTAGTTGAGTTCTCATATAACAACAATTATCATGCCAGCACTGGTATGCCCCCTTTTGAGATGCTATATGGTAGGGATGCCGAACACCCGTGTGTTGGGGTGATATTGGTAAGAAAGAGTTAGGAAGCGTCTAGGTGATCGAGGCTATGACTAAGAAGCTTGAAAAGATCAAGGCCTTCATGAAGGCAGCCAAAGATAGATAGAAGTAGTATGCCGATAAACGACGTAGACCGATTGAGTTCCAGGTGGGTAATAGGGTTATGTTGAAATTCTCACCTTGGAAGGGTATCATTCGGTTAAGAAAGCGGGGCAAGTTGAGCCTGAGATACATAGGGCCTTTCCGAATCATTGCTAGAGTGGGAGAGGTGGCCTACAGATTAGAGTTACCAGATGAGTTAAATGGAATTCACCCGATGTTCCATGTATCTAATCTGAGAAAGTGTCTAGAAGATGAGGATATGATTGTTCCATTGGAGGATATCGAGGTAGATGAACGTCTTAATTATGTGGAGCAACCAGTGGCGATCATTGATCGAAAAGAGAAGAGGCTGAGAAATAAAGTGGTTCTTCTTGTGCGTGTACAGTGGAAGCACAGGAAGGGATCCGAGTCTACGTGGGAGACTGAAGAAGAGATGAGACAACATTACCCACAAATGTTTGAGGAATGACAGGTTTCGGGGACGAAACCTATATAAAGGGGTGGACTTGTAACACACAGTTAGTTTTTTTAAAGTGAACGAAAGAAAGAATAAAATGAAGAAAAATAAAGAAAAGACATTTTACCCAAGTTGAGGGGTAAAAAGTGTCAAAAGGACAAAAAGGTTTGAAAGTGGGTGTAAAGTGGGGATGGAAGCCCACTCTACTCTTACAACATTCAGATCTGCGATTTTAGAGAGAGAGGAAGAAAAGAGCATAGCTCTCAGTTTGGGAAGAAGAACAAGCTGAAAATTTGAATTTAAGGTAAGAATTCATGACCTTTAAGTGTTCTTAACTGCCTTGCCTCGATTGTATGCTTATGTGTGTTTGTATGTTCAGTTGTGTGTGTTTTTAGTGGGTTTCTAGGCGGTTGAACTCAATTACAAGAGATTTTGAAGAAGCCATATTCAAGAGCTGCAAAGGTGAGTTCTAGAACCCTTCTTTTACATGTTATAACTGATTTTTGGGGCTGGAAATGCATGACATTATGTTTTTATAGAACCGGGTTTTATACCCATATGATTTGCTATGTGTATGTTGTTGTTATGATGTAATGTTAGGATATGTTCATGCTTGATGATGTTATAACTGTGATTCTAAGGCTTAGAATGTAAGAAGTAAGCTTAGAACATGAAAGATGAGATTTGGGAATTTAATTTGATGAACAGTGTGCCCTAGGTTGCTTATACACCCAAGCAGTAGTTCATATGCCTAAGTTTAGAAAAAAAACTGCCTAAGTGATGAACAAAAGCGGGTGGAAAGGCAATGCGGATGAATAGTTATTGTGGATGAGCATTGACTAAGTAAGGGAGATGCAGATGAGCATTGGCTAAGTATGGGAAATGTGGATGAGTATTGGGGGAAATGCGGATGAGTATTAGGGGAAATGCGGATGTGTATTGGGGGAAATGTGGATGAGAATTGACTAAGTATGGAAAATACAGATGAGTATTTGGGAAATGCGGATGAGTATTGAGGAAATGCGGATGAACTAAAACAAATGCGGAGGAACAAAAAGGCAAATGCGTATGAACACTTAGAATAGTTTCTGGCTTTTTAGGGAAAAGTGAAATGTAGGCTTTGACTTGGGAGGTTCTCGGGGGCTATGTAAGTTGACTTTTTAAGGTCATAGATGTTATGATGGGCATGTTATGATGTATGATTGATGCTTATGCATGTTGGTATGTATGATATATGTTATGTATGTATGATGCCTAGTGTGATGATGTTGACTGTTTATGTATATGTTCCTTGTTGTATGATTATTTTCCCATGGCTTTACGTTGAATGTTAATGAATGAAATGAAAGTATTATGTAACGTAAAGTGGAAGATAATGAAAAGAGAAACGTAATGAACGAATGCATGCATTAATGAATGAATGAAAGAATGACTGGCTTGCAAGCAAATGTACGGAGGTTCACACATAATGAAGGGTGTTAGCTCAACTGTGTGCGGGTTAGCTACCCCAGAAGGATGCACACTAGGGTCCAATCCTTGTGATTGACCATATGTATGGGATCCTTGCCGCTTGCCCTAGGTACTGGAGTCAGCTTCGTGCATAATGTTCGAGGTTTATGAAAGACCTTAGGCCCAGTAACCAACTTCATGCATAATGTTCAGGGTATAGCGTATGGCATTGATCCGGAATGAAAGAGAAAAAATAAGTGGTGAATGCACTTGCCCTAGGTACTGGAGTCAGCTTCGTGCACAATGTTCAAAGTTTATGAAAGACCTCAGGTCTAGTAACCAGCTTCGTGCACTATGTTCGGGGTATTGTACATGTCATCGAATGTAATGAACGTACGAAAGAAAGTATGAATGGATGTGAATGAAGGTAATTAAAGTGAATGATAATGACGTACGATGAATGAACGAAAGTTAACGAACGAATGATGAAGATAAAAATGATATTATCTATGTGTATGTATGATGTGTGATCATATGCAAAAGTAAAGAACGGTTTTAATAAATGTAATGTATGTTTTATGTTAAAACTAGAACTCACTCAGCAACGATGACTTTTTTTATGCATTTTCTAGCTGGCAGGTGAGCATTGCTAAGGATGGTGCGGGGCAGCTACTTGGCATTTGGATTGCATTCTTTTGTTAATGTTTTTGCATTGTAATCTGAACAAATGAAATTATGTGACGAATGTTGTATCATTTTGCAAAAGCATTTATAATGAAAAAGTTATTTAAGGGTTACACTGCAACGTTTATATCAAGTTAATATAATTATATGTTTAATGAGCAATGATTTGCCAGCGGTAAGCGTCCCGGGAACGGGGCCTTACATACCACCTCAATGTAGATGAAAAAAATACACCTCGCGTATGCAGTTTCATAAGTTATATACTTCTCTTCTTCTTACTCTTGTAATTCTCTTAAAACTTCTTAAGCTATAACATAAATCTTATGTTAATTACTATGATATTATAACATGTTATCAGCTCGAGAGCTCTTAAACTCTAATAAAAAAGATCAATAAAGCACAAAGTTATCGATTAATCAAGGTAAGGGTTTCATTAAGTAATAATGTATAATATACTAGTGGGTTGACCCGCGCGATGCAACGGGTGTCACTGAGTCTCTTTTGAAGATTGTAATGCAACTAACCAACTATAAACACCGATTATATATGGATATTATTATTATTGTTATTATTATTATTATTATTATTATTATTATTATGTTGTTGTTGTTGTTGTTGTTGCTGCTGCTCTTGTTGCTCTTGCTGCTCTTGCTGTTGTTGTTGCTGTTGCTGTTGATGTTGTTGTTGCTGTTGCTGCTGTTGCTGTTGCTGCTACTGCTACTGTTACTGCTGCTACTGCTGTTGCTGCTATTGTTGCTGCTGCTATTGCTGATGCTGCTTTTGCTATTGCTGGTGTTGTTGTTGATGATGATGTTATTGTTGTTGTTGTTGTTGATGTTGTTGTTGTTGTTGCTGGTGTTGTTATTGTTGTTGTTGCTGTTGTTTTTGCTGCTGTTGCTGTTGCTGCTGCTACTGTTGTTGTTGTTGTTGTTGTTCCTGTTGTTGTTGATGATGCTGTTGTTGATGTTGCTACTATTGTTGGTGTTGCAGTTGTTGTTCTTTCAATATTTTACCTTGATGATGTTGATGTTGTTCCTGTTGATGTTCAGCATTAGGAAAGAAAAGTAAAAAAAAAAAAAGAAAGTGATGTCTCATGGTGTGTTCTTTCAATATTTTACCTTGATCCAATGACTAAAGAATATGAGACAGAGGTATAAAAGATAATACACCTATAAGAAATTGAAAATCAATTACATGATGCATTTACTGATACAAACAGAGTTACTAAATCTCATATACCAGCTGCTAATGCTTCAGCTCGAGTTGAAATTCCAAATAAGTATATAGATAACACAATGGCTCATGAATCTCAAAGACGTTCGAAATTCGGAAGACCAATCGGGTCCAAGGATAAAAATCCTCGAAAAAGAAAAACTCTTCAAAAGGAGTCGACCATAAAACGAATGATCTTGATGCAACGCTAAATACCTAAATCTCTAATATCAAAGAAATGTCAATTAACTATGGTCACACACATATCTTATGTAATAGAGATAAAATGGAAAGTATTAATGGAACATTTTCTTATTCTATAACAAGTGACATCATGAGTGAAGAGGATGCTCCTGGACCAAAATCAGTTAATGATTGTCAAAATAGACATGGTTGAGATAAATTAAAAGGGGTTATGCAAGCTAACTTAGATTCACTTAACAAACAAAAGGTTTTTGGACCTATTGTTATTACACTGAAGGTCGTAAAACCTATAGAGTATTAATGGGTTTTGTATAAAAACGAAAGGAGAATAGTAAAGTTACAAGGTATAAATCTAGACTTGTAGCTCAAGGTTTTTCACAAAGGCCAGGTATTGATTATAAGGAAACATACTTCCCTGTTATAAATGCAATAAACTATAGATATTTAGTTAGCTTAGCAGTCTTAAAATTTAAAGATGTGCCTTATGGATGTTATTACAACTTACTTGTATGGATCACTAGCTAGTGACATCTATATAAAAATTCTTGAAGGTTTTAAAATTCCTGAAGCATTAAACTCAAAGACTAAGGAAATGTATTCCATCAAATAACAGAGAATCTTGTATGGACTCAAAAAATTTGTAAGGATATGGTACAATCGTTTGAGTGATTATTTGACAAGTAAGGATACACAAATAAAATTATTTATCCATGTATCTTTATTAAGAAGACAAAATCAGGATATCTGATCATAGCTGTGTATGTTGATGATTGATATACATATACTTTTACACATATCTCTCCATATAGAAATGGACTCTTAACATTCATCTGAAACACCTTCAAGTTTCTTGAGGTAGTAAATGCTAGAAAAATTGTTATTGCGTCAAGTCAAGGTGAAAGAGTGGTTACACACTCAAAGAAATGAACCCCTACATCATCTAATGACATGATGCAAGTGTCCAAATTTCCTCCACCAAAGAAAGCAAGGCTGGAAACACGGGCCCGAGCTAAGACAAATGTGTAAGCACTATCTAAATCAGGCTCAAAGAAGAATCTTTCAAGGAAGAAGTCTCATTAGGAACTAGTTTACATCCCGGGCCATTAGACATATCTTCTCAAACTCCTATTCACATGTCTCATACCCATTATGAGGATGTCTATACTACTATTTTTAATTATCTACCATCTTTCCCTTCCTATATCTTATAAACAATGGAGACTATTGTATTCTTTCAAGTGAATACTTTGAAAGAAGTTTCTGGTGTTTTTATTAATTCAAAGTGTTGTGTTTGTTAGTAGAAAATTATCTTAGATTCTACATTTGTTAACTGTTGATCACTAGAAAAGTCTTATTCAGTTCAAACCCATTCCAACAAGGTAAGTGGCTAAGGTAATTGACCATAAGCACCTTTGAATATGCCTTCTTCCACTCACTTAGTGTCATTTGGAATCTGAGATGATGCAACCAAGAAGGAAGAAGATGAACCTAAAGAAGCTGATGATATCCTCTTATATTTGGCTGAACAAATTGTAACAAGCTCATAGCCAGTTCCATTTTCTTCAAGTTGGAATGAAGACTATGAACCTCTTTTTAAAGCAAAAGTCAGACTTAATGATCTATTGAATTGACATGGGTATGACTACTCAGAAGAGAAGAAAATTGAGTTTAGAAGATCAATGAGAAGATTAAATCAAAAACTTAAACTGGTAAGAAGAAAATGGCAAAATTTAGAAGATCTGGTACTTCTTTCACTCTCAAAAGACATAGAAAAGATAAGGATTCATCCAAGAGAAAGAGAGTATTAGGACCTGAAGCCATTGAAAAGTTATCTATTGAGGAAGAATTAATCTCCATTACTTAAGGTGTTATCAGAAGCTATAGAAGAGCTGAAGAAATCAACTAACGATGCAACTCCCGATCAATCATATAATAAGCTCCTTTAGCAGATGACTTAATAGGCAAGATGATAATATACACAAGAGGATCACTAAAAATGGAAGATGATATGGAAAGACATAGAGTGATTCTTGAAAAGGAATCTAGTTAAATTCATAAAGTTCAAAAGGACACACATGAGTTTGAGCTCAAAAAATCATCTAAGGTGATATTTGGTTGTGACATCCGGCAATTTTCCACTACCAAACTCCGTTAGTTCAGTTAAGTCTTCCATACACGTGTCATGAGCACACACTAGTTGTCGTTGAATGCTAGTGACCTAACATATAGTTAATATTGGTTTAACTAATGTTAACTTGAATAATAATAATAAGTATTATAATTATTATATGATTATGTGAATCAAGGTGTTAAGTGTTGGATTTTTTAAATTATGAGTTACACCTTAGCATGTGACTATGTGGACTAGAAAATGTTTATGGATGGTGATTATTATTTTTCTTGAATGTAGTTTGTTGGTTTATTAAGTTTTAATAATAAAATATGAAAAATGATTTAAAAGAGTTAAAAAGTTAGTTTTATAATTTATAAAAGTGGAAAGGGCTTAAAAGGAAATTAGTTACCATATATAAACAAAAAAATGTAACCCTAGCCCCCACACCCTTTTTGGTCGTATCCTCCCTCAACCCCATCCCTTTCGCGATATTTGATCAAGAACAAGCATAATTCATTAGATTTTGATTAGTTCCAAGGGTTACTACGTGTTATCAAGTGCAAGTGTCGATCAATACGTGTTTAAAGGTTTGATTTTGAGTAGTGCTTCATGGTTTTTAAATCTTGATAAACCCTAATTCGAAATTGATGAAGAAAAGTTGAAATTGATGATTGTTTTGACATGGCATTTGGTTTCTACTTTTGAGTTTTAAATGTTGAATTGTCGCGTGTTTTGCCAAAACTACACTTACATACTTTTGGTTGTTTTATTTACAAAACACTTCCGCATTGTTTTAAAGTTTAGATTTTGGTTGGTTTTATGTTAAATTTGGCATATAGTGTCATTCTGAGTAACTAGTGACAATGATCTTGGTTTTGTTAACTCGTCTCGTGGTAAACCCTTGCATGTGGAATTTGAAGGTGTGACATTGGTCAACCTAATATTGACACTAAAACCCAAGTTAACTTTATAGTAAATATGGAAACAGAGGGCCCAAAAGTTACCAAGGATGCTAAGAAAGTTCAGACAACTACCAATGATCCCAAAGCAGTTGGTGAGGCATTAAGTATATCTACTAAACCTTTAGCGTCAGACATACTACACTCTATACATTTGAAAAAAGAAATAGACCTATGACTTCTAAAGAAGAAATAGAATATGAGTCTCAAGGAAGAAAGGCCAAATTCTTGATAAGCAAGTGGATGGAGCTTTACCCATAGAAAGTTGATAAAAAGCTATTAGAATTGTAGATTGGTAGATCTCGAGAAATTATTGTAAAGAAGAACATCATTGCACTAATTCAAAGTGTAAAAGAATATAGATCTACAAGAAGAGAACGAATTAACCCTATTATAGAAACTAACAGATCAAAATCAATAGCTCCATCCAAACAAAAAACCAAGGTCATCAAGAAAGTGCTATCTAAGTCATCCGGGCCAAATGTTGATAAGACTCGTTAGGTAACAACCACTCGGTAAGCTCCTTTATCAACAACTATTGAATTTAGGCCAATGACCCCGTCTTAAAAGAAGAAGGAAAAGGATCAAGAAAAGTGCGTCATGGCAGCTCAACTTGGGATGAAAGGATGTAATTTTGATGAGGTCATTGAGTGGATCCTTGTTGAGTTAAAATTAAAGCATATAGCTAAAACTCTTGCTGAGATGAAAAAATCAGCTAAGTTGTCTAGGAAAAGGAGAGCTGAATTTGAAAGAAAATAAGTTAAAAGAATCAGATAAGAGTCAAGAGATAAGCACTAAATAAAGATGCACTTAAGGTACTATGGTTTCTCTAGCAAACAAGTAGGACCAATGAGCATATATACTCTTGATCTGAACATCAGAGAAATCAAGAAAAGAGTTGCAGCTGGAGAGATCCCAACATATGTAGAATTAAAAAAGCAATGTGAAAGACAACAAGGAAATATAAAAAAATTGTCCAAAGGTATGCCCATCTACTGACGAAGCAACCAACATCTCCTCCTTCTAAGACTATTTTATCAGATGATGATCAACCAATATCATCAGTTATTATGCTAAAGAGAGCTGAACCAACAAGAATTATAAAGGCAAAACTACTTGATCCTGAAATGGAAGAGAAGATAATAAAAGGTAAAAATGTATTAGGGGTTGGGTACATAACTGAGATGAAGAAGTTTACAGTCAAGAGAGCAAGTACGAATAATCACTTACCATGATCATGGGAATGAAATACTTGACTTGCATCTTGATATTTTAGAGCAAATTGTTAAGCACCTAAGTATCTTTGGATGTAGAAATAAGAAGACAAGCTTCTATTCTAAAAAGTGTTGACCTTAGTTCGTGAAGAGATCCTCGAAACTCCCTTGTTAGCATATGATCCACTATTGGAGTGGGAATATGATCAAAGTAAAGAAGCGTATTTCATCACCAGATCGATAGCTACAAGGATAGCCTACTCAAGAAATAAGCTTGTTTGTTTCAAAAGATTTGATATAGCTAATTTGACCATGTTGATACTAAGAAGCCTTAGTAATGATTCAGATGCTAGGAAAGTAGAAAAGGTGCTTCTAAGGATTTACAACTCATAAGTTAAGAAGTCAAAGCAAGTGTTTGAACAAAGAAGAAAAATAAAAAAAGCTAAAGCGATCTTATCAACTAAACCTACACCCAGAACTCAATCATAATCTCATCTTATCATCAACCCAATAAGCACATTCATCCACTAATCCTACAGAAGCAAATTAAAGAACTGAATCCTCAGCACAAACTCAGACATATCCTTTGGTAGATGAAAAGGAAATCACTACAGCTGATGAAAGAATTAGAAGAACTTCGGATAATCAAGAACAATATGTTGAAAAGGATATCTCAAATTAAAACAAGATAAACCCTCAGAAATGATGGTACATACATCATAAACTAGGAATATGACTTGAAAGCTGAGAAGTATTTCACTGCAAGAAAAGATGGGTCAAGGTTTTTCTTTCTAACTAACCTAGAAGTTCTGAATATCAAATCTGAAGACCTGAAGAGAATATTCTCCTTGATCAAATAATATGAGGGTATGCCTAACAAGTACAAATAAATTGCATCTATGCTTAAGATGAAGTTTGGTAATAGAGTTGAAGCAAAAAAATAGAGATAAAGAAAATGATGTTCTACATGTGACTCTATTGAGCATTCATGATCCTACTACTCATTAGGGATAAAAATCCTTTACCAATTCATTATACTTTTCATTCTACTTAACCATTGCAAGTGCTGGCAAAACTAAAGTCGAAGAATATTACTTATTCAGGTTATCTCGACACGACATGAGAAATCTGGTATATCTACATCTTGATAACTCCATAAGAGATATGACCTCATACATGTATGAACTATAGTTAATAAGGATACTTGAAGGATGAAAGAGAAATTTGGTAGCATCACCCTAGGTGGAATTGGTTTAACCATAAGAAGATTGAAGCTACATAAAACTCTAAACTTCAGTATTGATCTACTTATGATGCTATCTACATGTACTAAATTATTGTGGATCATCACTTGTGTATATGCTAATGATCTGTTGATTCACTGTTGCATTAACAAGCCTACCAGTATCGAAGAGTAGCGGTGACAACATACTTATATAACCGTTGATCTTCCAGAGTATTGATTTTTGTCTTTTGTTGAATATATATTTGTAACCAATAGCCATGCAGATTCGTTGTATACTATAATGTGTATATCAATGGCCAAAAAATGTCATTGATCCTATTCCTAGAATAGATAATCAGGATTTATTTTAATGTTTAACTTTCATAGTATAAATGCCTCACACTTGTTAACTGCCGATCACTATAAAAGTCTTGTGATGTTCAAACCCGATAAGATAATTGATGCATTTGAGACATTATCGTTGATTAAATCATCATATTGATGGTGATGAGTATTACCTCATTTGAAAGTTGTTTGGTACATTGTTACGCTGATGATGATGGGGATTATCTCATCTTGACTATTGGCTTGATATTCATTTTAGGTTCCAATGCAAGTTCTACCTATGGTTTATATTTGTTTGGTTGATTTATTTTGGGGTCTTTTTTTTGATCAATGGTTTTTCTTATTGTTCGGAAAGACCTTATATTGATGATGATGACACTAGGTCATTTGAGACCGAACATGAGCTCATCTGACCTAATGTGCCCGTTGGGTACGTCAATATGGCGATGATATTTAAGTTGAGCAGGTTGTTACCACATTTTACTATCGGGAAAATAGTTGTCTCGATAATGGTTAAGAATTACAACTAAACCATTATTTATTTTGGTTTTTTGGTCAATGACAATACCGCTTTTACCATGTTGAGTAGACAATGTCGTTGGGAAGATCAGTATGTGGATGAAAATGTTCATTACTTAATTGAAGCAACTCCTAAGCTTAAATCTTAAGCTCATTTGAGTTGATTCTTTTATAAGGTGTATCATTATGTTGGTACCCGTTTCGGTGGGGTGTTGTTACCCATAATGTTGTGGGTGAAATATATAATGGTTACCCGAGTTACGTATAACTTCAGGGGTGTGGCATAAAGCCAAGCATAGGTAAGAGGTGAGCGACTTTGTGTTGCAGCAGACTCGGATGGAGTTCAATCCCTGTGATTGACTCATATGGGATCTTTGTCGCGTATCCCGGTGCTGTGTCAGTCTTCAGACATGAATCAGGGGTTTGTGAGTGTTGGACCAAAAGAACCAATGAGCCAGATCAGAAAAACCTTTAAGTCCCACAGACATCATGACAACCGAAGATGTCTACATCAGCTGAAGACAACGGCTGAAAACATCAGCCGAAGACAACAGCTGACGTCAACAGCTGAAGTCAACAGCTGAAGTCAACAGCTGAAGTCAACAGCTGAAGACATCAGCTGAAGAC
>BJCM01210184.1:0-18178 GCA_018326385.1 Flaveria bidentis | reverse complement strand
CGTGCGATTGAGTCAATCGTGCGACTGAAGCTGCTGGATTTTGAAAATTCATAGGTTTAACGTGTTTTGGCCGCAAAAACTCGAATTTTTACTAACCCTAATTGCCGTATGCAAGAAAAACTAAACTTTATGACCAGGAGACGTCTAAGACACCGTTTGACACAAAAAAGATTGCGTTTTTAGTGAAAAAACACAATTTTTGTATCAAAAACGATTGAATCACACGTAATCAAGAGCCAAGGCTCTGATACCACTTGTTAGGATCGTGTATTGAACGAAATACTAACTGATTAACGTGTATACCGAATCAAATCGTGCGGAATCCTATTTGATTGGCGATCCAATCAGTGAGAACGCACTTAGAAACAATTATGTATTGAATCTAAACGTTAAGAACGATTAGGAATCGATCTACTGCGATCTATGAACTTGGAACAGATTCTTAGAGGTCTCTGGACGGCTATGGTACGTCTGGAGTCGAAGTGTATTCAATGCTTTCGTTTTTTCACGAATTAGGTGGTATTTAAAGGTTAGGGTTGCTCATTCGGGCAATTGAACCATTAGCATGGTTCAGTCATGCGATTGAGCCATGCGGTTGATCCATTCGCACGACTGAGTGTTCAGTCGTGTGACTGGGTCAATCTCATGTTACAATCATACGACTGATCCAGTCTCCTGGTTCAGTCGTGCAACTGAGTCATTCGCATGAAGTTGTTCATGCGTATGGTCCATTAGCATGGGCTATTCACATGATAACTTCATATTACTAAGTTTGAATGTATTTTATTATCATTACAGTATTTATATTAGTTCAATTAACCACAAACCTATATAATCAATTCGATAAGCGTTAAACAACTCATTAATGAAATATTAAACATTATAAACACAACCAAACATATGCATTTCATTAAGTACCCAACTATTACATATGTGCAAGACAATAAAGACATATTACATTAAGATCAGAATCAAGGTACACATGTATCAACAATTTGGGAACTGAATTATGTTGACTTGTGGAAGTTAGTTGTTCATGCGCCTGAACAGTGCCTATACGCCTAACTATCCAGACGCCTGAAAACCCATGCGCCCCAATAGTTCTCATGCGCCTAGAATTAGGTTGAATTTGACTAAGTGTCCATGCGCCTGGGCACTTATGCACATGCATAGTGCCTATGCGTCTAGAATTTTTCCAGAATGCCTAAGTGTTGGGTCATGTCCCCAAATAGTGCCAATGAGCCCAAAAGCTCCCATGCACCTAAAGACTTGGATTATTTTATGAATTTTGGGAAAAAGTGAAGTTTTAGGCTTTGACTTCAGATGTTCCTGGGTGATGTATGATGAATTTATGGTGATTAGATGATGTGGTATGTGATGTTTATGATGATGCCATGTATGGTTATGTTCATGTTTATGTTCCTTATTATGTGTGTTTTCGTGGCTTTGCGTGGTATGATAATATCAATAAACATAAAGTAGTATGTAAAGAAAGGCGGAAGATAATGAAAAGAGGAATGTAAAGATTGAAGAATGCATGCATTAATAAATGAAAGAAGGAATGAAAAGTCTTGCAAGCAATGTATGGAGGTTCATACCCAATGAAGGGTGTTAGCTCAACTGTGTGCGGGTTAGCTACCTTGGAAGGATGCACACTGGGGTCTAATCATTATGATTGACCATATATATGGGACCCTTATCGCTTGCTCCAGGTACTGGAGTCAGCTTCGTGCATAATATTCGGGGTATAACACATGACATTGGTCCGGAATGTAAAGAAGTTAACGAATGTACGTAAGGTAGGGTAAGGAAGATAACAAATGATAACGATGACGTACAATGACAAATGAACAAAAGTTAACAAACGATGATGAAAGATAATAATAACTATTATCTATGTGTACGTATGATGTATGATCACGTATAAAAGTAAAGAAAGGTTTTAAAATAAAGTAAAGTATTTTATTTAAAAAACTAGAACTCACTTAGCAACGCTGACTTTTATGTGTTTCCAGTTGGCAGGTGAACGTTGCTGATGATGGCACGGGGTAGCTACTTGGCATTTGTGGATGACATCCATTTGTTTAAATTATGATGTTTTTTGTGATGTAATGAAAACAAGTGATATTTTGTAATCTAACAATGATGTATTATTTTACAAAAGCAATTGTAATGATATGAAATGGTTTTAAGTTATTCCGCTGCAATGTTCTAGTATTTGTAAATGAATGTTTTTATATTTTATATGCAATGATTGTCCAACTGTAAGAGTTTCGGGATCGGGACCTTATGGTGGGTCGAATTGATGGGTTAGTTAGTTGTTGTGTCGCCGCCATCATCACCAACACACAATGTTTTTTGAAGGCTGATTTAGAGAGGGATTGAAGGTGTGAGTTTTAGGCCGCTTTTGTGCCGCCGCCACCTCCCGCTTGGGTTATAACCAAATCCGCCTATCTTCTCTCTTAATCCCCTACGATTAACCCATTATGGTTTTTAGAAGTTGTGAAGGTCACGGTGGTGGGACATCTGTGTCTTTTACGCTTCTCTCTCTGTTTTTGGTGTTGTTTCTAGCAGTGTTTGCTTCTTTTTTCTAGTTAAGGTGAAGATAAATTGTTGTACTTATCGGTTTTGAATGTTGTGTCTGTATCATTATAATTTCAACATGTTAGGTTCTTTGTTGTTGTGACAATAATGTAGTGATCTAATCTGTTAATTTTATATTGTATGTAGTAGAGACTTGATTGTGATACTGATATTAAATTTGACACGTCTATTGTTGTGATGGTATGTCTGAGCCCCGGTCACCTAACTCAGAATCCCACCACAAAGCGCGGGTTGAAAAAACACTAGTTAATGTGATTTAACGATAGTAAAAAAATGATCTAAAAATATATATTCAAATTTGATAAGTGAATATCTAGATACATCATTGAAATTAAAATTAAAAGTATAAAAATATTTTATAAATTTTAGTAATTTGACAAGGATTAATATCGTGATTACATAACGACCTATACAGTGTTGTAAAAATTGCTAAGCGCTAGTCGGGCAGCGAGGTGAGGACTAGGGATTAATCGGTTTGGAATTTTTATATATAATTTTCATTTATATATATATAAATACACATTTTTATATGTAAATTTTATAAATATGTTTAATTTTATATATATATAAACAAATCTGGCCGAAATTTTAAAATTTTCGCCGGAATTTTTGAACTTCGCCAAAAAGTCGCCGGAAAGTCATCGGAATCTCGCCGGAATCTGCAAAAATGCAGAATAAAGGCCGATTAAGAGCCGACTATGGCCGATTAGTTCCGATTTTTTCCCGATTTGGACCAATTTCACCGACTAGCGATTATCCCCTCCGATTAGGGGAAATCCAATCGGTGGGTCACCGATTGCCGACAAGTCGCCGATTAATCGACCGACTAGTCCGACTTTTACAACACTGGACCTATAGATATAAATATGTAAGAGCATTTACAACTTATTTCTCATCTTTATCTATGTAAGAGCATTCACAACTCATTCCTAATATTTATTCATATAATTGCACTAAAAATTAATATCTTTTTCTATCTTTTTTTCAACTTTATCATTACTTTTTTTCTCTGTTTTACTCACAACCACTTAAAAAATATAAAAAACATTATAGAGTTTTGAACAGTGTTTCCTGAAAATACGGATTGAATAGTGAAATTTTATTATCTCATTCACTCACAAGCACTTATAACTATACCATATAATATAAAAAATACACTCAAATAAATTTAGGGAACGTGTTATGAATGCTCTAATTACATTAAAAGTCACTATTTTTTTCTCTTATATTCAACTTTATCATTATTTTTTATCTATCCTTCACTCACAACCACTTAAAATATATTTAAAATATTATAGAGTTTTGAATTGTTTTCTAAAAATACAGATTAAACAGTAAATATTTTATATTTTTTATAAATAAACATTTATAAACATACCATATAATACAAAAAAATACATTTAAATAACGGGTTGTGAATGTTGCGAAATGCATAGGAAATAATCACAAAAGTAACCGGAGCCTGTGGCTGAAAGCGTATCTTCAAAATTCAACCAGTATCCGGCGATGAAAGCAAAGCAATGATTTCCCCATTTTCTTTATGTCACTTTCCACACAATCTTCTTCAATTTTCATCCGCAATTCTTACATTCAACATGTTGATTTCATATCCCAAACCCTAATCCCCTAAAACTTCAAGATTCAATTTCTTGTCATTCACACAACAACATGTCAAGAAGATTGAGCGCCTGTTTCCCAGACATAATCCCAATTGAAGCCCCTACATCGACCTCTGAATGCACAATTCAAAATGGGTATTCGAAAGCAGGGGGCTTGTTTCTTGATAATAATACTAATACTAATAATAATAATATTCTTTCTCATTATATGACGAATTTCGTTTCGCCGGAGAACAATGGCCGTCACTGTTCTGCCCGGCGGAATAATGGTGGTGGTGGTGGTGTTCTCCGGCGAAAAAGTTGGGGTTTTGGAGGTGGGTTTTTGTCAGTTAGTTTGTCGGTGAAGGGGAGTAGTGATGGTAGTGATAGAGATTCAAGTAACAAGTTTGTGGTTTTGGCGGTGGGAGGTGGTGACGGTGGTGGTGATGGTGTTGGTGTGGTGGAGGAGAAGAAGAAGGTTAGTGTGAGATTAAGAAGAAAACCTGCTGCTATTAATACTACAAAGCATTTGTGGGCTGGGGCTGTTGCTGCAATGGTTTCAAGGTTTGTTTATCTTTGAGTTTAAGTATAATTTGTGGTTAAATGGAAGTGATAGTCAAAGTCTAATTTGATAAGATGATACATGATGAAGAACTGCTAACATAAATGCGTATTTAGGTTTGAAATTTTGATGTTACTAGGTTTGATTCTTAAAGTCAAATTTGTATGGTAATTGTGAACTTTAGGACCAATGCAGTTTTCAGTCATATGGTAATGCAAATTGTTGTATGTTTACGAATCATGAAAGCTCCATTGATGAGAAGGGTGCGCAGATGGGCTTCAAATTTGGCTCGAGTTTGGGGGTTTATTTGTGTGAATCAAATTTATACTAATGAGTATGATATCAAACACATAAGTTTTGAATACAAAGGGACAAAGGAAGAGAAGGAAAATTCGGTATTTTGAGATAGAAGGTAGAATGATACAATGACGGAATTAGGGTGAGTTTGGAATTGCTTATTAATAATGCTTATTACCGTTTAAAATAAACATTTTAAAATTGTTTATTATAAACCACGTATTTCCCTCCCAATTAATCATATAGATAGTTTTGATAAGCAATTCTAGACACCCTCAAAAGTCCTTATTGTTTTATCAAAACACTATAAGCATATAAGTCATTTTTGTAATCAATCCCAAACACCTCTTTAAATATTACAACCAAAACTTCTAGAAACTTACCTTATCTTTTTTACTTTGGGAAAATTACACTAAATTAAATTATTCATGCTTGTTCTCTCGTTGTTTCTTTGCGGCAACAACTATTTGATAATTTGATAATTTGGTATGTTATTGAATCAAGGAATTCCCTTTGTTCATTGGCTATTTGGCTTGTCTAGCTATCTTGCTTATCTTGCAATTTTGTGAATTTTTGTATACATACTCCCCCATCAAGTTTAAGTATAGTCTTTAATTAGACACAAAAGTTTATGGTGATACACACTTTACTAATCTATTGATGGCATATTTAATATTATGGGATGGATGGAAAAGTTTATTATAGAATTATGTTACTTTTAACCATTTATGTTACTAGAAGATTGCTAAATGGACCAAGTTATTGTGCATCAATGTATAATATCACACCCTTTACTAATCTATTCATGGGCATATTTAATATTATGGGATAGATGGAAAAGTTTATTATAGAATTACATTGCTTTTAACCATTTACGATACTAGAAGATTGCTAAATGGACCAAGTTCTTGTGCATTCATGTATAATATCACACACTTTACTAATCTATTCATGGGTGAATATAATATTATGGGATGATGGAAAAGTTTATTATAGAATTATGTTACCTTTAACCATTTACGATACTAGAAGATTGCAAAATGGGCTAAGTTCTTGTGCATTAATGTATAATATCTTTTAGTTCATGGAAAGGCCTTCAAGGCTGGATGTTATGACAATTGGCCTATGACAGTGTGGCTCAACATTTACTCGCAAAGTCATCTGTTTGATCCTCCAAATTGAATGTTTCGTTAGATATGTATTTTGTTGATTAAGTAATTCATTTGAAATAAACCATTTATGTCAATCACATGTTTTTCTACGCATTGATTGTCAATTATTTAAAATTGATTTTAAATTGTGAAATTTCAGCCGAACCTGCCAAAATTATAACTTGTCTGATTGTTAATTATTCAGTAACATTTCATTTTTTTTCTCTTGATGAGTCAAGGCATGTACTCATGTGGGATCAAGTATAATTATAGGCAGTTATGCTACTTCCACAATTAAGTAACTTTATAAATACAGGTTAGAAGAGGTTGCTGGGGCGTTTGAGATTGCTTTTTGTAAATACCTTATGCTTATGCTTATAAGCAGATGAAAATAGTCAGTTTATCTAAAACAATTCATTTCACCTCATTAGCTTGTACATTTGAACCCACCAAGAGTATTCAGTCAGATATAAGCGATCTTATATTGCTTATTGTAACAACTTATTTTAGTTGAAAATAAGCAGATAAGTATAAAAAGTTTCCTTCATCCAGACACTCACAAGTACTTATAACCTATCTGCTTATAAGAAAAGGCAATAAGCAGATAAGTTGGTTAATCAAGCAATCCCAAACATCCCTCATTGTTATGCTTGATTTGATATATATTCTTGGGGTGTAATTAAGCATCATTAAATGAGGACCAAAGCAGAAACATTCCTATAATATGAAATATGAAATCTGATGACACATTGTCTTTTTTCTAACAGAACTTTTGTTGCACCACTAGAAAGACTAAAGCTGGAATATGTGGTTTGTGGTGAACAGAAGAATTTATTTGAGTTAATTAAAGCCATTGCTTCTTCTCAAGGTTTAAGAGGCTTCTGGAAGGGAAATTTTGTTAATATTCTTCGAACCGCGCCATTTAAAGCTATAAACTTTTGTGCATACGATTCATATAGAAAACAACTTATGAGGTTAACTGGAAACCAAGAAACAACCAATTTTGAACGGCTTTTTGCTGGTGCTGGTGCTGGCATGACAGCAAGCATTCTTTGCTTACCTCTTGACACCGTAAGTTTTTTTTAACCTACTTGCTGTTTGGAAAGCATCAAAAAAACCCTCTGGCTATTGCTGAATTTACGCATAATGTCCTTGGACTTTATTACTATTGTTAGGTCCCTAAACATATAAAAAAATCAACCAAAAGGTCCTTTATATAAATAGGGACATAATCATGCAAAAAAAGACTCATTTGTCGAGCTTTACAAGTTTAGGGACTCAATCATGCAAAGGCGTAGTTAAAAGTTAAATATGGGGACTTTTCCATTGAATTTTTACAAGTTAAGGGATTTAACCATGCAGAGATAACTCTAGGGACTTATGTGTGAACACAAGAAAATCTATAGGGTTTTTTACATTTCTCTTTACTCTTCTGCTTCAAATTAGAGACACCAATACATTTGACTTTTGTGCTCAAACAAGAACCTGGACTTTGTCTTAGATTTGTGATTTTTTGTTTTATAGTGTTTTGAAGGGACACTATTTATATTTATGGAAATTGATGTTCTAAAAATATACACTTATGTGCTAATTGTCACCTACATACTAAGCATACTGACCAGGTTAGTTGCTTTACTATGTTTGGATTTCATCTTTGATACCATTTTTAAGTTAGAAATAAACTTGGATTGTTTTTATTAAAAAGGTAACTACAATACAAGATAAAACAATTACAGGGAGTGCGGATTTGCACCTTTGAAACTAATTATTTGATTATTACGATTGTAGTCCCAATCATCAGTTTTTGATGTTTGGTATTGAACATTCTATTTATGATTATTTAACTATATAGGGGTCTCAGTTTTGGATAATCAGTTTCATACTAGGTACAACCAAACTAATTATCAAAGGAACAAACTAAAATTATGTGATTATTACAATTTCAAACATCAGAATCCAAGCACTATTTTATACTTTCCATTTTATTATAGTAGATTATTTAATTTTGATTATTCAAATATCACAATAGCTGGCACACCCTTAAACCACAAAAAAACCAAAAATACGACCTTTGGGCTTTGCCTGCCCTTTCTAATAAAAAATTATGGCTCGGCCCGGGAAAGCGCTGGCAACAACAGAAAGATTGATGAATCAATCATGAACTATTCCCTTATTAGGAAAAAAGATCGGTTGTATTTTTTGTGATAAATAGAATTGACTTACTTTTGTAATCAATTATTTTTAAACTGATAAAACATGATTTGAACTCAGTTAAATACAGGCGAATCGATTTAGAACCAACCAAAAATCAGTCCTTATCTTTCTTTTCCTAATTATTATTATTGAAGAATAAACTCTCTTTCTTTTTGAAGCTTTTACTGAAATTCACTTGATATAACAGGAATTCTAGTAACGACCATGAATATAAACAAATTACCAAATTGGTTTCTACTATATTTCAGATCAGAACAAAGTTGGTGGCACCAGGTGGTGAATCTTTGAGTGGTGTGATAGGAGCATTCAACCACATTATTCAAACCGAAGGATTTTTTTCTTTATATAAAGGACTGGTTCCTTCAATATTAAGCATGGCGCCTTCAAGTGCGGTCTTTTATGGAGTTTATGATATATTAAAATCAGCTTATCTAAATTCAGCCGAAGGAAAACGAAGAATTAAATACATGAAGCAGCAAGGTGAAGATTTGAATATATTGGAACAATTAGAATTGGGACCAATGAGAACGCTATTACACGGTGCCATTGCTGGTGCTTGTGCTGAGGTGGCCACTTACCCTTTTGAAGTTGTTAGAAGGCAGTTACAATTGCAAGTTAGAGCAAATAAAATGAGTGCATTAGCAACGTGTTTCAAAATTGTTGAAAATGGAGGTGTTTCGGCTCTTTATGTAGGACTCATTCCTAGTTTATTACAGGTATGTTTATTTTATTTCAATGCTTTTTATTGGCGTATAAGCATGATAAACTCATAATAGTTGTCAGTTCTGGAGCTCTAAACTACTAAAATATCCTTCACTTTACTCAATTATGTTTTGACAATGCATCTTGAGTTGATCCGTTTGACTAGATTTGAGGGATATTTTGTCGTTTTTACAAGTTACAACAATGTGATGGAAGCTTTAAATTCTAGTCATACTTTTACAATTTTCCTGCAAGGTTTTTGCTAGAATTAGCATGAAGGAAACCAAATTGATACGTGGCTGGCCTTCAAATTTAATTTAGAGTTAATCTCGGTTTTTGTCTTTGAGTTTTGCAAATTGTCTCCACTTGAGTACCAATATTTATTTTGTATCCATTATTGGCCTGAGTTTTGCAAATCGTTTCTATTTTTGTCCTTTTGACTAACGGTGTTAACATATTTTGTTAGATTTTTTTAAAAAGACCAAAATACCCTGAAGGGCTATAAAAATATCACAATCTTACTTTTCAATTCCTTCTACATAACACCACATACCACCGCCACCGCACACCACCGCCACCCATAGTTGTCAATAGCGATCGTAGCGCGCGCTATAGCACGCTACGTCGTGTATAGGTGAAGCGGCACTACATGGTTGTTAGCGGCTTAAAAGCGACCAGGTAGGGTTTTTTTAATTTTTATTTTTTTAACACCAAATTGTGAAAATATGAGATTTAGACGATTATTAATAGAGTGCTTTAGTTATTTTGGTGGTTTTTGCTTAAATTTTCTACTATTTTATTGCTAAACATGTTTATTTATTGAATATAAAACATTCATAAAATATATACTACTTAATCGCTAAACACAAAATAGCGGGCGCTATTTACTGCTATTCGCTACGTAGCATATAGGTGCTTTGTCGCTATTTACCGCTATTCGCTATTAACAACACTGCCGCCACCGCACACCACCGCCACTGCACAACACCGCTACCACACACCACCTCTGGCACACTCCATCGCAACTCACACCACCAGCACCACACACCACCGGCACCACACACCACTGATTTCCCAAATTTAGTACCATTTGATCAGACGACACTAACCTTCGTTTAACATTTTCTTTCGCCATCATCGTGTTAACCCTAGATGTTAGGGCGGTGAGGGAGTCTAGTAGCCTCTTTCTTTGAGGGTTTAGATTTGCGGTTTCACCATCATTATCTGAGATTCCTTCGAAGAAATCGATCTTTTTGACACCCCTTTTAGCTACTGCCGACAATTGAATTAATGGGTAAAGAATTAAAGATTAATCTGCAAAAAAACAACCTCAATTTCTACTGTAATCGCTAGTTGAATCAACTGCAGATGAGGGTATAGAGAGAGATAAAGGGGTGGAGAAACGGGGGAGAAGATCACGTGATTGAGGCGAGATTAACGTTTCACGTTATGCAGTATTGCAGTGTGTGTTGGAGTGTGAAGATGTGGATACATGTGTTGATTTCTTCACAAGAAAGTCGATCTAAAAGGTGGATTTGTGAGATCACTTGTGGGTTTGACTTGGTTTGACTTGGGTTGCGTATAATGATTTCTTCCCAAATTTAGTACCATCTGATTAGACAACTCTAGCCTTTTTCTTTCGCCGGTGAGGGAGTCCTGTAGTTGATTGGGGTGAGATGGAGCAGAGGTTGCGAGTAAATAGGTGACGCCGGAGACGATAGTAGTGAAGGGTTCTGACGACGGTGATGGATGGGGTGAAGGAGGATTGAAGCAAAGGGGAGAATGAGGTTCTATAATTGGTGTGTGGTGGCGGTGGTGTGTGGTGTTGTGGAGAAAGAAAAAAGAGGCAGAGTGTGAGAAAAAGTGAAAAGTGAGATGGTGATATTCTTTTATAGCTAGGGGTATTTTTGCCTTTTAACACTCACTTAACAGAAAATCCTAACACCGTTAGTTAAAAGTATGAAAATAGAAACGATTTGCAAAACTCAGGCTAATAATAGAGACAAAATAAATGTTGGTACTCAAGCGGAGACAATTTACAAAACCCAGGGACGAAAACCAAGATTAACTCTCTAATTTAATAGTTTGGTGACCTTTTACTTGAAAAATGAAAATTTTTGAATGCTTGGGTGGCTTATGCATAAGTTATCCCTATTGCATATAAAGGACCTTAAGTTGAAAGCCATTTACTTGTGAATGTGTCAATTTGGCTTATTTTTAATCTAGGAAATATAATATAGCTAAAGAAGGAACTGACCAAATGGGTTGGACAAGTTGAGTCTCTTCTCAAATGTACCTATTAATCTTACAACCTCCTAAATAGCTCTATTCGTAGATTTGACCTTTATAAACTTATTATTGTAACTTGAAGTCGTAATTGCACATTCACTCACTGATATTTATACATAAATCATGCCATGATCATCATATTAGAACATAAAAGTGCATGGGGTTGCTCTCCTTTCAATCTTTGGACCTGCAGCATGCATTGATTTCAGCTTTGACTTTCAAGGTCAAATGATTCAGTTCTCAAGTTCATGCATTAATGCCGGCGCACATGAACAATCATACCAAATTGCACGAGAACATACTTTGTCGACACATACTATGATCCTGTTTTTGAATCACCAATTAAGTTAAAGAATTTGACTGATTCTGTGAGACGTATTAATTAGAAGTTTGACTTGTTTAAATTCTCAGGTATTACCTTCGGCTGCAATAAGCTACTTTGTATACGAGTTCATGAAGATCGTTCTCAAGGTGGAGTAAGTTTTTACATAACAATTCATAGATACCGCGATTCAGAATTTCGCAGATGTAATTTTGCTACAAATTATAGCATATTGATGCCCATGTTCTTGATTATATTCTATAGCTTCAGAAAAGATTGTTAATTGCTTTAAGAGATCATTATTATGAATCAAAGAAAATTTGGAAAATGACTTGGGACTCAAAACCACAATTTTAGCATTCTTCACTTGTGTTTGTTCTTGCTTTCTAAATGTTAGTTTTATTGTTATTATATTATTAGTTTTAAAGGTTAGCTAAATGTAATCCTATTACTTGTTATACATTCTATTGATTTGATTGATTTTTTATCTTTTTTTCAAATAAATATTTGCTCATAATGGACCTTGTATTTGCTTGTAAGCACCTGTATTCGTTCTTGTATATACCCTCACTGAAGGTTTGAAAAGGTGGAATGACCGATGTGATATGAGATATATCTGGCACAAATATACGTGAGTTGTGTACCCTGCTTTGTTTTCGACCTTTTAAGTCTAATTAAATGTGTAATGAAAATTTAAATATATATTGATTGTAAATGAGATGTATTTGCTCGAGCGGGCGGGTGAGGCCTAGAATGTAAATATATACATTTTTTATGGATAAATTTAGAAGAAATGTAGCTAATATATATAATGAACACTATAGATAATTAAATAAAGCATAAAAATTGGCAAAAAGATGAAGATTAAAATAATAATTGATGATATGATTACATTTTGTGTTTAGATCAAGATTGTTCTATTCTGGTCATTCAAGTCAAGTAATTTAAATTCGAAGGTAGCGAAATTCCTTGTTGCATAAATACCGACTTGCACTAATGGTGTAACGACTGCCCTGATGTCTCCGATATGGACTCAGTGAAATTGAATTCTTCGTGAAGATGCAGAGTACCAACAGCTAGACGGTAAGGCATCGTGCAACTTTACTATAGCGTCGTAATGACAAACTTGATCGAACGTGTAAGATAGGTCGGAGGTGGTGACACACAACGGCTAATCTTGAAAGAGCACCCTTTCTTGTAAGGATAACTAACACTCACATCGATCATTTGGAGGGGGCATTGTCTTAATGGTATAAGCCTGCCTGACTATGAGATCCACCAATCGAACAGAGAAGAAAGTCGGCCATAATGATCCGGTGTCCCGTGTGGAAGGGCTCTTACTCAACTGGTCAAAGGTATGCTAAGGATAACAGGCTCATGACTCCCAAGAGCTCTTATCGACGGGGTCGTTTGGCACCTCGATGTCGACTCATCACATCCTGGGGTTGAAGAAGGTTCCAAGGGTTCGGTTGTTCGCCAATTCAAGTGGTATGTGAGTTGGGTTTAGAACGTCGTGAGACAGTTCGGTTTCTATCTACCATTGGTGTTAAAGGGAGAGCCACAAGGAGCCAACCGTAGTATGAGAGGATCGGGTTGGCCCAACCTATGGTGTACCAGTTGTTATGCCAATAGTAATGTCGGGTAACTAAGTTTGTATGGAAGAACTTCTATGTCACAGGAATTCCTTCTCTATACAAGTTCTTGTAAGATCAAGGTGATTATCTAAAATGCTCATGCTAACCAAAAATCTCTCAATATGAACTGAAGTATTAAGAAAGAAGTACTTTAGAAGATTTAACCATCCACAAACAAAAGTAACTAAGTGTTAAATCTTCCGAATTCAAAAACATATTTTTTCAAAACCAAAGGTGAAGTCTTTCAAAACTTAAAGACAAAGTCTTCCAAAACTTGAATACTAAACTCTTCTAAAGACAGAGAAGACATGTCTCTGACATACTTCTGACAAAAGCAGACGATGTGATCAAGGAACTAAATTCACGAATGATTTCACAAGATATACTTAGGTCTTCTTTCTTAGAATTAAGGCTAAAACCCCTGAAATCTTGAAATCCTTCATTCTGAAAATTAAGAATCAATATGATCACAAGGTTAAGATTATAAGATGTGGTCAAGTAACTGAATTCAATAACTAATTCCTTGATTCATTTTATGATAAAAAAGGTATTTCAAGACAATATATTGCTCCTAAAACACCTCAACAAAATGGTGTTACTGAAAAAAAAAAGAAACAAGACACTTAAGAGTCTGCAAGAACCATGCTCACTGACTCTAAACTGCCTATCACCTTTTGGGAAGAGATAGTCAACACTGCATGGTATGTGTAAAACAAAGTTTTAGTAGTCAAAGCTCATGGTAAGATACCTTATGAACTATGGCACAAAAGGATACACTGTATTGGTTTCCTCAGTTCATTTGATGTCCATGCACCATCTTGAATACCAAAGATCATATAGTCAATTTTGTTGATAAGTCGGACGATGGATATTTCATTAGACACTCTTCTCAAGGTAAGGCTTATAAAGTATATAATCTCAGAAGTATAGTGCTTGAATAGTAAGCCAATGTAATCTTTCAATAAGCACACTCCAAGTGTGAAAGGTTCTGGTTCTAATTGGCTATTTGATCATGATTTATTTACCAACTGTTTTAACAAATCTTGTGAATATATTTTAGGATCTTAAGGTAACATATCATCAATAGATACTGACCCAAGATTTAAGCTAAGAAGACCAAATGCTGGTAACTATCCCTACAAATAGAAACCCTATCAGCACGACCATGACAAACTCTTCAGCTGATAAATCTGAGGTGCCTACAACACCAGTGGTAATATTTCTACAGAAGATCCTAATCCAAGATTTGAGCTAAAAATACCAAACGTCTAAATTCCTTCAGCACCAATGGTAACAAACACTACAAGTGGAAATCCCGTAAGCACAAATATGATAACAAATTATTCAGCTGATACATCTGAGTTGACAAATTCCAGCAATGAGTCACAAAACTCAAATGAAAGGATCTCCAATGCAATAGAAGATGGAGATGGTGAAAGTGATAAAAAATACATTGATTCTAACAAGCACTCCACTAAAGAGAACATAAATGATATTACACACCTTCTAGATCAAGTCATAATTGATGGATGTGATGATTTAGTAGGTGATACTCAATCACCAGATCTAAATTTCTCAAATTTGAATCTATCAAATCCACAAGTCATATCCTACCATAAATATCAATGGTGAAGCAAAAAACCCCAAAAAATCTTTATCAATTCTCATTTTACTTTAGGTCATTGTAGTCCATAAATAAATATAAAATTTTATGAACGCTTGCATTCGATGTCGTTGATTCAATTTTTTCATCACCGGTGGCAATCAATTCTAAAAGAGGCAATTGCATATATCCCTTTGGGAATCTTATTAATTGCATATTTACCCAACTCAAAACTAAAATTGCATATATCCTCTCCCTTAATCTACTATATTACATAATTACCCATATTAAAACTAAAATTTTACATAACCCCTCCTTTAATGAAAAAAATATCAAATTTACCCATTTTGACTTTTTATTAAAGATAGATCATAAGATGACTATTTTACCCATGATTGTTTGTGATTGTTTTTTGTTATAATTTTTTTAGTTCTACAACGAATTAAAAGTTTGGTATTTGTATTGTTTTTTATTATTATTACTTCAAAAGCTTGATTAAGAATAATAGACTTAACCATAAACGAATAAAATGTTTAAAAGCACAAAAAAAGGAAAAAAAGTTTAAAAAGCTAAAAATACTAATTTTGGTAAAAGAAAAAGGTAACATTGTCACATCCATAATTTATTTTTTAACAAAATAAATCAATCGGATATTTTTAATTTTTTCATTAAAGTACGGGATATATTTAATTTTGGTTGTGAGTTGAGTAAATATGCAATTAAAAAGATAAGAAGGGGTAATATGCAATATTAGTTTTGAATTGGATAAATATGCAATGAAGTTATTTAACAAGGGGATATATGCAATTGTCCTATTTTATAAATGAGCTTCCAGAAAGAGATTTTAGTAAATAGAAAACTAGTAATTCATTCATGAACTTTCTATCAAGAGCTATAGTTATATCTCTCAAAGGTGTCTTAGCTCCACCAACAGGAACTGCCCACCTATCCGGTTAACCTCACTCGTGAACCACAAAATCCACTTATAGACAACCTAAAAAAAACAGAGTCTCACCTATCAACATAAGAAGCAAAATCTAGAAGAATAAAAAAGAAATAACACGCATACAAAAAGGAGTCTTAACCGCTCCTGAAGAACAAAACTTTCATCCTTGTCGCTTCTTCAACTATTTTCATTTATTCATAAACATGCTTGAATGTGCCATCAAGAGCTCTGGCTGCAAGAGGATAGGATCTTGGGCACGAAAACTGCATTGATTTGACTTCTTTGCTTATGCTATTGAAGCCAAAAATCCAAGAAAACTTTATCAATTCCCATTCTTCTTTAGGAAAAAGAAAGGCTTCCCTTAGGTAAAAGTACTAAATAGTCTATCTACTTACTAGCTAATTAAAAGAATGGTATTTACTGAGAGTATTACAAGGAGCTAGATTATTGATGTCTTCTTTTTGGAAGTGGGACAGGGAAATTATGAGGACTAAACTTTTACTTTCTTACTTGAACTCATAGCTCTATCTTTAATTCTCTTTTGAAAGCTATATGTAACTACAAATCTTTATAGGAAGGGCAATATTTTCTAAATTACCAGAGAGGGAAATAAAGTTAGCATTGATTAGGAAGAAAAGAACTAGTAATCCATTTAAGATTAATTTACCTTATAAAAAGTAAAAGGAAAAGAAGGAGCTGACTTTTTGTTAACTCGAAATGAACTGGAAGTGCGAGATGCACTGATCGGAAAAAGACTTTCTCTTGATCTGACTTTCACTATTGGCTTTGAATGTGGTAAGTAATTCACTCAAACCGATTCCATTTATGGATACTTGGAGGGTGGAAAAACTCTTTCTTTTATTAGGATTAAAGGTTTAGCCGTCTAACTAACACCTGATAGAAATATTAAGGGGGTTTAAGACAGCAAGATGTCAAAAAAATGTAAGTCACTTGCAAGTCCAGAAAGAATGAAAAGAAATCGATGAATGTGTCCGAACAAGCAACGAAAAAGCATTAGCAGACGAAATTGGACCCATATAGACTAGGAAACATAAGGAATGATGGTGTTGGGGTCCCCAAAATAAAGTGAGAGCTAGCCTTTTAAGTAGTTCTCTAAGTTGTCTAACTCTCTATTACCATATGTAAAGAAAACCAGGTTCAATAGTCATATAGAGTAAGAAAACAACTAAATAGAATGGAATGATTCTCTCCCTTGGTCACCTTCACTACCTGTGAACCATTTCTCTTTTTTTATTCCAGTAGTCTTATGCGGTCTAGTCTATCCATTAGTTGCTAAACTCATAGTAGTTAAGACGTCATTGTCCTAATAAGTGTTACGAAGTGCTCCTTGTCCAAAACCTCATTTATAGGGCTATTACCCTAGCTTTCCCTATCTTTGCATTTCTTTTCTAGTCCTGAGTTTTTATTCTTGAATATTTCTAGGGATTGGGTTTGATACTATACAATACTAAACATCTACTCATGGAGGGATGGGATGCAATAAATTCATCTTAAGCGGTAGCAAAGGAACTGTGGGGCTTAGGGCAATAATCAGGCCTCAGATTTTTCTTCAATTTGCTCTAAGGGAGGTAAGAAGAGAGCCAATATATAATAGAAGGATAATCATAGCATGAATTAGAGTTGAAGTAAAAAATACATGAAATGCTAGAAAGATAGGAATATATGAATGAGCTTTTTCTTCTAAGCCTAGAACTAAGCAAGAATAAGGAATGGATTTTAATTGAGTGAAAGAAGGACGGGACACATGTTAGTTCTATAAGGTAAGAAAGCAAGATCAGAAAAAGGAGCAATGTAGAATAACTAAGTGTTAGGATCGTGTATTGGTGTTAGGACCTACTGCGTACAGTGTACTAACTGATTCAACGTGAAACCAAATCAAATATTGCGGAATCCTATTTGATTGGCGATCCAATAAAAAAACGTTAATCCGATCAAACCTAATGATTAGAATACGTTAAGAATAGACTAGGAATGATCAGAAACGTTCTATGAACTTGGAAGAGACCAACTGGACGAACTCAGACGGCTAGGGTTATGTAATCTCGAAAACTCTCGTTTTTCCACGAATTAAGTGGTATTTATAGGTTACAGTCTTCATTCGTACGACTGAGCCAAGCGACTGGCTCAGTCGTGCGATTGAGTCATGCGGTTGATCCATCCGCACGGCTGAGTGTTCAGTCGTGCGACTGAGTCATTCTTATGACTTTGTAGTGCGATTGACTCAATCACCTGGTT